>JABAYD010001842.1:0-12329 GCA_014822095.1 Diplotaxis tenuifolia
GAGAGAGGTCAGTTGTTTCTAATCGGAGACAATCAGGATAGATTGGTGATTTAGGGTTTCTAATCAAATTCTGGGTTGGTTTAGTTGTTTAATCGAGTTTTTCTTCTCTAATCGGGTTATAATTGGATAGTTTTTGGTTTAGTTAAGTAATAGATTAGTTAAGCTTAGGTTTAGGAAACTTTAACCAATTTTAAACTGACATTTGGCGATATTAGTTTGATTTAGAAAGATTAGGTGGAAACGAGGTTCGAACTTTCGTATTATGTGGAAAACGGTTGTACTTTGGTTGTGTGCAATTAGGACGACCTCGAAACTTTGTGTACATTTATTACTATGCCATAGTTATGGTGGGGAAATACGTCGTCTTCCCAAAAATATACTATCATAAACGATATGAAAACGGAAACATCACTCGAACATAGATTTCCTTTTTAATCTGTTTACGGTAGCATTACTTTCCATAATAAGACTCGAAGATGAATAACTTAGGCCTTATAAATAAACCTTTAACCCTCTAATTGTTTCTCACAAACCATTCCGTCATAGTTGCAGAAAACATGAACATATCGAAGATTTAATCTTTCTTTATCTGATTGAATTATCACATCCCTCATCAAGATATTTCGATTGTGTTAAGACACTGTTTCCTTGTCATAGACCTTTTCTCCGTTCCGTTTCACACAAGACACGGGATCGCTTTTCACTACATCTCTTTGAAAAGGTTCCAATCGCTGCTTTTAAACGTTCAAGAAAATCTCCTTTAAAACCTTCAAAACCCGTCCAAACTAAACCGGATCCGGAACATGAAAATCCGTTTCAAGCTCTGAGCACGATCAACACTGTCCTGCCGCTGAATCAAGAACAAGAACTGCTTGATGGTTCGATCACAGCTAAACATGATGATCTAGTTCACGAGAACCCGTTTCAAGCTCCTAATGTTGTAATAACCCCTGTGATTTTTTTTGTGGCCAACTTTTTTTTGTCAAAGTGATCTTTCTTGGTACTCATTAGCTAATGAATCAATTATGTAGCTGTGATACATGAGATGTGTTAATAGTCGTCACACGGTTCTCTCCTGAGAATCTCCAAAAGTTGAAATCGGCTTCCTCACGTTTTGTGTTTACTCCATATTTATAAGAGTAAGTTACATTTCCTGGTCCCCCAATGAACAACAACGAGCAGGGCCTGCTCTGGGGCATGCTAAATGAAACATTTGCCACATGTCCCCAAAAATTTTGAAGAAAATTACATGAGCAAAGGCCTCCAAAAAAATTTTAAGGCCCCAAAAAATTTTTTTTTACATAGAAACCGTCACAGGCCCCCAAAAAGATGAAAGATGAAATGCATGTAATAGATGCTTCTAATTAAAGTGTGGACTCGCACCAACTTTTATGAGTAAAAATGTTTGTAAGATAAATCGTAAAGTTTCTTTTGTCAAATATAAAAAAATGCAAAGAAAAAATGCAAAGTCATAGCAAATCCAAGTTGTTGTTCTGAGGTGGCTCTACCCAAGCAATGCGGCAAGACAAATTGGTACTCGGAGGGAGATGAGAGCTTGTGCCATAAATCAAACGAAGATCAGTAAACGAAGGATAAGTTATGTTCATCTCCTCTGCGGAGAGACAAGCTCTTACAAAAGAGCCAGGGACACTTGCAGATACTGTTAACCCTCCAAGATCTCTCTTCTCTTCCCAAACATTGTGTTTTATGTTTAGTTTAAACACCATATGGTTGTTGCTGTTGAGGCGTGAACACATAACAAAGATGTCTCCTTCATGCTCCATGGTTAAAAGACTCAAAACACACCAATGCAGCCGCAAATAGTGAGAAAGTAGAACACACCGTTGGAGAAGACACATTTGTCCCACCCACGAAAAGAGTTCTCAAAGCAATGGGTGGTCCATGTGAGTTCACCAGGCCTCCAAGTTTCGATCAGAAAATCTTCTGTTGTAGGTACTTGAGCATAGGAGATCACCACACAGCTAGTGGAAGTAGGAGCAGCTGGGGAAGCTAGGCGAGACCTTGAATGATAGACTGACCCCTTAGGTAAGAGGATTAACTTGTTGGTAAAGGGGTTAAAAAGTAATGAATACATGCGAGCTGATAATTTCACAAGCACCCAATGATATTCCACCAAGTTTAAACCTCCTGTATGGGAAATTGAGCTTATATTTTTGATGAGGGTTTAGTGGATCAAGAAGGAGGTAAGGTGTGGCAGTTAGGACATGTTCGTTTCTCTTATCCGGATGGAGATGAGAGTTTTCTTCGTTTAAATATTAAAAATGCAGTTCATCCAGATGGACCATCCAGACAACTTTAAAAAATTTAGACTTAATTTTAAAATCCATTCAGCTAAACTAATTTGGACCATCTGATGGAGATGGTTCAAAATAGTATAATGTATATTATACCCTTACTATAATTCACAAATTACAAATCTATACATAATATCATTTTGTCACATGAAAAAAAATCTCAAAACCATAAAACATATTTTTTTGTCAAAACCAAAAAAAAAAATTTCCGTCAAACCACAAAATCGCAAAAACGTGTTTTCCCGCCAAAATCACAAAAACACATTTTCCTACCAAAATCGTAAAAAAATGCGTTTTCCAGCCAAAACAGTAAAACACATTTTTCTACGAAAATCGTAAAAACGTGTTTTCCTGTCAAAATCGCAAAAACACATTTTTCCGCCAAAATCGCAAAAAAAAAAGCATTTTCTCGTCAAAATCGCAAAAACATGTTTTCCCACCAAAACTGCAAAATCTTATTTTCTTGCTAAAACCGTAAAATTGCAATTTCTTGTCGAACACGAAAAATCTCATTTTCTCGACGAAAATGGCAATTTAAAAATAATTTCTATGTAAATATATTTTTAACTAATGAATAATAAAAATTAACATAGATGAAATTAATACCAAACATATGATTAATCAAAACATGAGTATATTTGTAATTTGTTTGTTAAACTCAGCTTGATGGAAATGACAAATAAATAACCGAACATAAAATCCATCCAGATGGCTCATCTAGATGGAAAAATGAACAAATTTTGAAATCTAGATGAATCACATAAATGGAGTCTCTGGATGGAGATGACAAATGGAGAAATGAACATGGCCTAAGAGTCCAATCATCTATTGGATGAAGAAGCCACGGGCGGTGACATGGTAACTTACGGACATAAACAGCTGATTCACACCATGTCTTGCAGACAGCTGAAGCTTGTATGTTGTCTTTTAATCCGAGGTGGGACAGTATCCGCTCCAGGATCTCTGTGGGGATAAGTCGATCCCACAGTCTTGTTGTTATACACTTGTTTGTCTTCTTCTTCTTTGATCCTTTTGCATTGCATCTAAAGACACTATTAGAAAAAAGAAAACAACTACAATTCAATTGGCACATTTCTCACTGATGTTTGGTTTAGAGAAAGCTACAAACAGGACTGAGAGTTCCTAAACCCTGGAAATTTGATTATGAAAAGGGGCAAAACAAAACTCACGATTAGATTATTTTTGTGAGGGCTTCGGGTAACGAGGTCGACAGCTGAGTTGATGTCGTGTAGTTACGACGGCGTGTCCTCATTCTCTCTGTAACTTTTACGTGTTATTGGTGTAGTGGTTAAACTTAACCGGAGAAATCATGGGTTCAAGTACCATTGAGAGGTGATAATCTTGAGGGACTTATAGGCTCAATACGGAGAAGCATGCTAACATGTAGCCACTGGTGAGATTAACACGGGGTGATCACCAGCCCTCCCAGATGCTTAGGGCGGACTCTCCGACTAAGGCTAAGCTCCGGTGGACGGTCATTTGCGTTAGTCGAATCCTCTCGAGGCTCCAGATATCAAGATCATCAAAAAACAGTTTTGATGATGTAAAATATTGTTAAATTTATAACCAATTAATTTTTTTCAGTGTTAGAAGTTTAGAACTTTTGTTTTTCTTGAACAACCATTGGTTAAAACTTATAACCATTGAATTTATAACTTTCATTGATGTTTGAAAAATTGTCTTTTCAAATTTTTGTTTCACTTTGTCCTGCATTTGTTTTGACATAAATTTAGCACTGTTACATGTTCTACTTTCTTAACACCTCCATACTTTGCTGAGCTTGAGGAGCAACTGACATCACTCCCACACAACATGCAGTTGAAATAGTGTTAGATGTTTGAAAAAGTGTGTACGAGTAAAGTAATACGGACATCTCATCGTTCTAGATTATTACTCATAGAGGTAGTAGCTCTGACCATTTTTACTGTCAAAATAGAAATTAAGGAGGCGCATAGGCTGCATTAAGGAATAGTTAGATCCCTAATGAAGGACCCTGAATCAGGAAGGATCACTTTGGCCGGGTGTTGGATAGGATCCGAGAAGGCAATGGCACTTCTGGATGATAGAAAACAATAAAGGCTTGTTGCCAGTTGTGAAACTCTATTCACTATGCACTGAAGGTTAATGTTCTACATCCAAAAAGTTACAACTACGTCACAAAAAACCACAACTAAATTCTTATAACAAAAATATATGAATTTATAATCCTATTAACCGGACTCATTATCTAAATATTCTTTTATTTTATGTAAGTTTTGATGATGTAAATCACGTGTTAGTGGTCTAGTGGTTAAACTTAACCTGAGAAGTCATGAGTTCGAGTACCAACGAAAAGTGATTATCTTGAGGGACTTACATGCCCAATACGGAGAAGCATGCTAACATGTGGCCACTATTGGGATTTACATGGGGTGATCACCGCCCTTCCAGATGCCTCGACGGACTCTCGGGCTAAGCTCCGGTGGACGATCATTGGCGCTAGTCGGATCCACTCGAGGCTCCGGATACCAGGATCATTAAAAAAGTTTTGATGATGTAAAATATTAGTAAGTGTTTAACCAATTAATTTTTTCAGTGTTAGAAGTTTAAAACTTTTTTTTTCTTGAACAACCAGTGTTTAAACCTTATAACCATTGAATTTATAACTTTTATTGATGTTTGAAAAATTGTCTTTTCAAAATTTTTGTTTTACTTTGTTATGCGTCTGTTTTGACATAACTAACTTTAGCACCGTTACATGTTCTACTTTCTGAACATCTCCATACTTTGCTGAGCTTGAGGAGCAACTGACATCACTCCCACCCAACTTGCAGTGGAAATAGTGTTAGATGTTTGAAAAAGTGTTTACGAGTAAAGTAATACGGACACCTTATCATTCTAGGTTATTACTCATGGAGGTAGTAGCTCCGACCACTTTTACTGTCAAAATAGAAATTAAGGAGGGGCATAGGTTGCATTAAGGAATAGTTAAATCCCTAAGATATTCAGATAAACAGTTTGTAACTTTGTATAAATAAAATGTGTGGTACAAGGGTTGTATTGGTGTTTATGCTTGTATCCGCCAACCCGTATATAAATCTGATTTGGAAATTTTCAAATCTCTAAGTTTCATTACAATCTATCAAAGTTTACCCGCCTTTGAGGAAAGTTGTCAAATGTATAATCTCGTTGTATTTGGTTATTGTATCTTCTATGTTGCATGTTATTTGGCACTTGGTTTTTCCCCATCTAATTAATTTAAAGTAGCATTTTGACTTGAGACATTTCTTAAATGTTTGTTAACAGGGAATTCTTCTTACGAACTCACCTGTAAGTATAGTGAGGTCAGAGTAACATGCAGAAATAAATAAGACACAATTTGTTTTCTTTTTCGAATTCACTAAAATAAGCAAGCTAACGTTTACAACCAATCTTTTCAATTAAAGGAGTTAGGATAACTCAATTCTAAGCTAAATTAACTCACTTTAGAGTCCGGATTTTTGTTTATCATGATCACTTAAGTACAAACCAAACTTTCCCTGAGTTAGAATTCAATCTTCCAACACTCTTCCAACACTCTGAAAGTACGTTGACAACTACGTCAGCACCAGTGCACTGACACCAAAGATTTGATTTCACAACCACTAAAATAAAAATTTTTGACTTTTCTTAGTTTTGCAGAGACCACTATGTTCATGCGGGTACGTCCTTTTTATACAGATAACTGGAATTTGCTCCCAAAGTTTTTCTAAAAACAACTTAAGCAATTTTTCTTTTTTTTTAAAGAATAACTCTTTTATCTTTTTCTTCTTCAATTAAAATCATTTATCTCTAATATAAATATCCTAATAAATATATTACTTATTTTCCAAGCTTAACAAGCCCACATACATCACAAATCACGAACTCTAACCCAACCCATTTTCATGAAACATGCATGTACTATCTTATGTAGTTTGTAAATAACTAGTACATCATATACATTTTCAATCTTTTTTTTTTGACTATGCATGTGAACTCATCGCCTCTAATAGAAAACTACGTCTTCAATCTCCTCCTATGAATCACATCATGGTCAAAAACTTATACTAAGATCCATATTCTCCAAAGTGAGAAGGAAATCTCATTCCACCATCTCTATAATGATCATATCTTCTAGACCACGTATTCATGGACCCAAATTATCCATAATTATCTCCTTGAACAGATCTGAAACAATCACGTCGAATATACCTTTGATGTCCACAAGAATAACATACATGACCATGAAACCTCACAACATAAGTTTGCTCCATATAATTATTCTACCTCAATAACTTGAAACACCTTGGCCTAATGTGCTACCACACTGATGAAAAATATACCGAAAATTTTGTAGAGATGTAACCTTCAGTCCATAAACTTTCTCTTAAGCAGTCGTCATAACAGTTGCCGTAGTAGTACATGTAGCAGTCGCATCTTTCACATCAGTTGCAGCCTTCACTGCAGTCTTTTCATTTGATACATTCCCTGCAGACACCATAACCTATGGCTTTGTAGCAGACGTAGCTAAAACCTCAGCTTTTCCTACTGACACAAAAAGATATTTAAGAGTCCCCTTGAAATCCAAGGCCACGTCGATCACTTTTTCCAATACTGAAAAGATGATTTAACCATGCTTATTAGTTCTAGAGATATAAGATCCTTTAGGATAATTGATAGGATCCAAACCGAACCAAAACTCTTTTTCGGTTTGGTTCAGTTCTTTGGTTCCGAATAATTTATCCTCGTTATAGGGTATGGACTCCCATACCGTAGTCTATTTTCCCAACATATACTATGTTTATTTTGTTTCATTCTATTTGGGTTGTTGTAAAGTTTATTAGGGTTTAGTTATTAGAATTTAGGGTTTAGTATTTAGAAGGTGAAGAGAATAATTGGATTCATGGTTTAGTGATTAGGATTTAGTGGTTAGAATTGAGTTGTGTTTAGTATTTAGTAAGTTTGGGTGGATCTATAAATTAAATAGCAAGTTGTTAAATTTGCAGTAGCAGATTCTGTTCCGTATAGGGTTTCCATTTCATTCTCGAATTTACTTGTTACTTGATAGAATTCAGTTTATGTATTCTTGGGTTTGCCAATTGGGTAGCATGAAAATATGAAGAAGTTACACTTTATTTTGTGATATATACCATTTTGCTACTTAGAATATCACTTCTCCGTCGTTAACATCTCTTCGGTAATGTGTACTACTATTAAATCATATGTCTTATATATAGCTGGGTGACGTGGTTCGTATAGATATGTGATTTTTTTATAGAGTTAATATGCCACATAAAACTACCACGTTGCTTATTTAATAATGTGCAACCGCCTACCTGATACGTGAATGGGTAGAACCGTATAAATTGTGTGCTAAAAACCTGACATTTAATTACGTCAAAATCATTGTTATTAACTTAATTTGCCACTCACATATGAATATTTCGCCAATTCACTTTTTTTTGTTTTTTTTGTTTTTTTTCTTTTCTTTTTGCTTTCATATGATGATTCCTCATCATTCAAATCTCAAAAACAAATCTGCTAGATGTTTCCCCTTGTTCTTAGATATAAGCACCTTGTATATTAACCACGGCTTTACCAGTAAACATGTAAACTACTCCCTCTAATAATACATGTTTTAAGATTTTCACATTTATTAAGAAACACTTAAAACTTAATTACTATACATAGTTTTTTATAATTTTATATTTCCTAAATTTATAAACTAATAAGATTTAAAAAAATACAATAAATGATTTTGAAATTCACAATTTTTCATTATTAGTTGACTAAAAATACTTTGAAAATCTAAAAAATATATCTTTTTAAAACAAAGACTTTTTCTAGAATGTGTATCTTTTTGAAACAGAGGAATTACTAATTATCAAATAGCTGTTTTTTGGATTTTGTGTATAGAAAAATAGATTTCTTTTTAAATTTCAAACAAGACTAATCATTAACTGTATAAATTATTCTGAAGTAGTCTTTACAAGACAAACATGAAATAAATCAGCCCCAGCTAAAGTAGATTCTACATTATAAGGAAAAATAGAAGTTAGATGTCTGGAGTTGCTGATCCGACGAATTGTTGCGCGGTAGATAAAATGGCTTTTTCTTTGGTTGCTAAGCATAGTATCAAGAACAACCGATAATTCTTCCACTGATGATGTGACCTACAAAAAATATTAATTTATATATGTAAGTCGATATAATGTATGAAATAATATAAAATTGAAATAGTAATAATAATTAAGCGGTATAAAATAGCTGTTATATAAAATTGAAATACCAATCAGTTTATATAGATTTGAATCTTAGTGATTTGGATGATATACTCTAGCTATCATGTTTGTGGCATGGCCTTAATTTTTAAGTCATATGTTTTCCTGTTTTCAATTGCATTTCCGTAATTTTCAAGCTTACTCAAGAAAAATATTACCCTTTTTTTAATCACATCCAAGGAAACATATGATGTAAACCAGCTTTGATATCATCATTTATGAGACATAATTCTTGATATTTTTACATCTTTTTATATAGTTTTCAATGAGTATTTAAAAGCTTTTGTTGCTTAGAATTCTGTAATTGAATGTGTTTTGACCATTCATTTCATGTTTATCTTCACTGTTTACAAGTTTGATCTTCTTTGCAAACATTGACTTCAATTTAATTGTTATATCTATTTCTTACTTGAAATTTTAATTTGGATAATCTAGTCATGGATTATGATAATCATCTTTCGTTTATGAACTGCCAAAATGTGGAGAAGCATCATAAAATAACATAAGTTACCAATTTTTTTTTGCAAAATAATAAAAAAAATAAACCCACCAATGGATGAATATTCCGTGTATACTTTATCATCAATATCATTTGTTTCTTTCGTGATATTTTGGGCTGAATTAAAAATCTGATTCAATGCCTCTTATTAAACTTCAGTACCATTGTTTTGTGCACAAACAATGACCAATCAGTCTACTAAGGAGTGGTGTTCTTCCTTTGTAGTAAACGTAATCCATTGATGATTTCTTCACAGAAGTTTTCAAAAGAGTTTTTGTCAAAGAGCAGCGCTTGAGTTTGAATTCGTATGGCATAAGTTCTATGTTGATCGATCGAGTGGACTCTAACAAGATACTAACTATCTTCAAGCTTTTGTAGCCGTGCTTGAATGTTTCCGTAAAAATCATTAGTTGCTTCCTCGATCCCTTCTAAAGTGTGTGGACAACCAAATTCAGCAATTGCTTGTGGGGGAGCAAATATAAGGTAAGACCTTAGATACCATCTTAACTAATAGATCATATAGAAGACAATAAATTGATGAAATTTTGGGTTATTCAAATTGCCAAAATCTAAGACATTCATCTAGATCCATATGTGCCAAAGAACCAAAGGATGATGACAAACCAAGATGTTCTCGTAACAACTAACGTTAACTCAAAACAGTGAAGGGTTAGCATTTAGTCATACTGATCTTACAGTTTGGAAACTTTATCAGATTACCAGTTCTGAGTTAAATAACGAATCCTAATGATTTCTAGTAGATTTAAAGCTCACTTGAAAAAATAATATTCTCAAGAACAAAAAGAAGATAGTCATGAATGTTGCTTACATCTTGAGAAACATGAAGTTTCTCTACTACTTTATGCAATTCAAATCTTCGTCCGCCTAATCTATTATTTTTCTCTGAATTTTAATGTCACTTACTTTTTTTATCATCAATCAAACTGTTTCTCTCCAATATAACTCAAATGTACTGGTTTTCTTCTCTGTCTTATCTATAACAAAAAAAACTTTTAATTTGTTATTGAGGTGTCAAAATCAGGAGCTATATCACGTCTCCTATTATCGCAATAACGGTTTCCAAATATGCTCTCTCACTACCACCACATGCCACTGGACAATATATGACTGTGATTGTTTAGGACTTCTACTTTGAATGCTTTTAAACTAATGACTTTAGAAAATATCTTGCTGTGCCTTTTGTGGCTTTGGCTTTAGAAAGAGAAAATAATTTCTAAAGTCTCAGATTCCAGCTTTTAAGAAAAGTAAGGGAACGTAAAGAAAAAAAAGAAGAGAAGTTGGACTTTAGATAACTCTAAAGGCAATCAGAAATTTTAGGAGGTTTTGGAGACTTTAGTTAATCTTAAAGTCCTCAAAGTCATCGAAGCTAAATATCTAATATATTAAAACAGAAATTATAACTTTAATTCATGTGTGATATTTTTCTATTTATACCATCATTAGAAAGTTTGTTAAATCTTATAACATAAATATAAAAAAAATTCTTATTTTTAATTTTTATTTAAAATATAAATAAAGTTTTGAAAAAGATTCTAAAAAAATCTTTTTAGAATCTTTTAGTATCTTTTTAAAATATATTTTCGAAAATTAACTAATTAAAATTTAATTACCATAATCATAATTAAAAATCTAATTCATTTTTAACTAATAAAAAAATTAAAAAATCCTGTAAAATACTATTAAGTTTTAATAATATCCAAAATTTACTAATCTATTATGTATGTCCAACTTAATTTAATTTTCACATATATTTTAAATGAAAAAATAAAACAATAAATTATGTAAATTAAAAAAATACTAATTTATTAAATTAATAGTATTAGTATTTTAAGCCACACACATTATTATAATTATAAAGTTAGATCATATATAACATCAATTTATAGATCAGCCTTTTATCCCTAGAGTAACTTTTATAAGTTGAGCGACGGCCCTTCCACTCGGTAACGTCTGATCACTAAGGTCGACTTTCGTCCATGCTCGACAGGTGGGTCTTGCAATCAAGATCTCTTCTGCCTTTGCATTCGAGGGTCAATGTTTGTCCGGCCCGAGGAAACTTTTGCACGCCTCCGTTACCTTTTGGGAGGCCTACGGGCCAAGGGACAGTCCCCTACTTGCTGCATCAAAAACTAAATCACAAGCTTTTGATAAAAAATCACGAGCAGTTCTAGTTATTTTCTTTATTAGTGGTAAAAAAAATTACCAAAGGAAATGACTACAGCAAAAAATAAAATATGAAATTCAAAATATGCATATGCTATTAGGAATTATTCAATTATAGAAAATGCAGATTTGTAAATAGAAAAGTCATAAAATTTTCTGTGAAAAAATAAAATATCTCTCATATCTCTCTCTAATAAAGATAAATTCTTTGGTTTTTTTCAAAATAATATTGGTATGTTGCTATGAACAATGCACCAATCCTTTGTTGAACTTGGTTTCGACGGAGATCACACCCCCTAGAACAACATTTTCTTTGAGGCCTTTCAACCAGTCGATATAACCCTGAAGAGCAGCTTTTGCTAAAACTCGAACAATTTCTTGAAAAACAACCTTGCAGACGGAAAAGGGGATCTCTACTTGACATTAGCGTCACCCTTTCTTACCATGCCTCCCTTTCTTACTCTGTCTTTTGACTCGTATTTTGTTTGTACATTAGTTGCAACGTATTTTTGACATTTTCGACATTAGTTGCAACGTCTTCAATAGCATGCTCTTATTTCGTTTTTCCTAATAAGTTATCAAATTTGGTGTTTTTATCCCAGTTGCGATAAATTATACGTTAAAACATTTCAATATATAAAAAAATGCGCACGGTCGTGCGGGTCAAGATCTAGTGTAAATTAAGTTTTGAATTAGTCTTAGTTCCAGTGCTACTAAATGTAACTATATCTTAATAATAATCATTCATATAGGTAGAAACGAGTAATACACCGTGAGATTTTTACCGTTCGTTTAGGGTGAGATATCTATATCCTACGGTTGGTTATCTTTTCTTTCTTGCACGGCTTCGCACACGACATAGCACTTTGGTTTCCTTTATAGGCAAAAAATCTGAAACTCCGAGACCTTACTGAACCCAAACCAAAACCTGAAATCGTATGTAACTGTACAAATATCTGGAGTGGATCATGTAGAGTAGTAATATATCTTATATATTAGAACAGAAGTAAAGCTCATTTCATGTGTGAT
>JABAYD010001847.1:0-12676 GCA_014822095.1 Diplotaxis tenuifolia
TTCTTGTTCACAAGATTTGCAAGTTTATTATAAAGAATAGATGATTTGTTATTAGTTTATTATATTATCGTTGCTCCGGTTCGTGTTAGCTAGTTAGCTCATTATTACTCGGTTATGGTATTCTTTGTTTAAAGTATGTATCATATTTGTTTGTTATGATCTTATAAAAAGTGTCTTAGGTCGTCACTGAATTACTAATCTCATCGAACAATTGTATTTTCAAATATTTGACTCGTAATTAACTGAAAACAAAACTGTAATTTCAATTTGTTTGGATATGTATGCAAAGAACTTCTTGTCATATACAGAGGATCATCCCTCGTATATGACATATATCGTGTCCCTGAATGAAGATGCAAAGAACGTGAAAGCGATGCGCACTAAAACCTTAGAAAATTCGCTCTTCCCGTATATATTAATTGAGAAGCATTATCAAATGTTTTGGTAACCACGTGTTATTATGAGAATGCTTTTCAAATTTACTAGAAAAAAATGTTGGTCCACATAAATATATAATATACTTTTTTATTAAACTAAGCATAAAACTATCATTAATATTATTCATTATTTCATTAAATAAAATTTACATAATTACCTAATATAATTATAATATATATAGACAATTAATCATTTGAATAGGAAATATTTGATAAAGAATTCTATAGCCTCTATTCTTTTTTGTTAAATTTATATCCTGAAAATAAATTAAACAATAATTTTAACTATATACAAAAAATTAGTTTTTTCATATATGTTATATTTTGAATTTTTAAAAATGGCTAGAAATTAATAAAACATTTAAAAAAAAAATTTGACAAAAAACATTTAAAAGTTTAAGATATAATATTTTTTTATTAATAGTTTAATTTTTTTTATTATAGCACAGTACAAACAATTATATAATTAATAAGTAAGAAATATCACTTGATAGTTATTTAAATTATATATATGTATATCAGTATATATTTAGTAATTTTTAAATTAAACTATACACCACTTAAAAATACATAAATATTTAACTCCAAAATTGCATTGAATAAGTCTTGAGAACTTAATACTTTAATGACAAACTTTGTATTTAATTTTTTAGACGATGATAATTACTGTAAATATTAAATATTTCACATTAAAAAAGTATTATCATGGTTTAACATTTTTGTTATAAAAATATAAAAATGATAATAAAACCATGTAAGTGTGAAGCTTCATTTATTAGATTACCAATATAAATATATATATATATATATATGTTAATATAATTTATTAATTAGATTTACTTATATAAAATGATTGTAAATAAAAAAATATTTATTTTATTTAAGTGTTGCGCTAAATTAATTATATATATAATTGTTACAAATTTTTCAATTATTCAGTATATATATTTATTATTTTATAATATATAAAATAACACAAAACAAAAATAGCACATAAAATAATTTATATCTATCTCATCTCACGTAAATGCGCAGATATTAATCAGTTACTTTAATGAAATCAAAGTTAATGTGTCCTTAACAAAGAGAAACAAACCAAGAAATACTACAAGCAAAACTACAGACGACATGATCACTTGCTCAACCTCTAACGGTAGTTTCCTCTTACCACGAACCACATCCAACAAAATCAAATCATATGTTCTACCATCATGAGCCGGTAGTGGCAACAGACTGAACAAAATTGTATTGTAAATTGAATTATTTTTTCTAACAATCTCACTCCGCACAAGGTGCGGGTCTCTACCTAGTTCAACATTATAGCACTATCCAGTTGGCACTATCTATACCCATCTTTATCTCCATGCAGTACTTATTTGATGAAACTTCAAAACTGAGCTTTACTTTTTTTTACTGTGTTGATGTATGGACAAGACGGTGATGTAGCAGAGCAGAAGTAGTTCATGAAGTGCGACATGAATTAGGATAAGGGACACTCGACTTGTGAAAGGTGTGTGGAGGGAACGATGCATTGAAGAAAAAGTGAGCTAAAAGGGAAGTCTTGAAGAAAAAGCAATCGATCTTAAGAAGAAAGGAAGATTGGCTTATTCGCTGAAGAACAAAGAACGGAAAGTTTCCATCAAGAAAATTGTAAAACCTAGGGTTTCCTCCAAAGTATAAAAAGGGGTTTTAGGTCTTGTGTTACGGTTAACACATAGAGAGAGCTTTTAGCAATAGACGTTTTGCAAGTCTGGAGAAGGAGAAGCAAGAGAATCTAGGAGTTATGAGCGTAAGTGGCTTAGAGACTATCATAGGTCTGTGAACGATTAAGGCTAGTTAACAAGTCAAGGTTTTTCTTGAGCTTGATTGAAAGTGGCTCGCTTACGTGTTGCTTTGCAGATTACAGGTTGTTGTTCATTTTTTCGCGTGATCAAGTCTCGTATATCATAAGTCGCAAATTGATGATAAAGTTAAACATATTGGGTCCGATTGGAAATGGTTGTAGCTCTAATTTTTTTGTTGTAGAAAAAAATCTGTAGATTTTTTGCTGTAGTTTTAAATTTTATTTCTTTAGAATTTTATAAAGAGAGCACCTACAGCAACTACCAATCACACCCGATTATTTTCTTATAACATCTATGAACATAGTATCATGAAAATTAATTTGTAGTTTTACCTCAAAATTATTTACCTGTTTTAAAAAAATTGTATAAACGGTATGGTTATTTTGTACATATATCATATTATTTATGTATATATTTTATGATTTTTAAAAAAGTTACTTCTTTTGTTTTACAAGAATGCCACTTTGATATTTTCACATAATTTTAAGACAATTAAAATTCAGATTTTTTAATTATTTTTATTTAATTATATTTTGAGAATAAATACTTTTTATAAGGTAATCTTTTTTCGAGTCATAAAAAACGTAAGATTTTTTTTTCGGGTCAGAGCTAGTATAGTATGCTTCCAAGAGTTAAGGTATTATTGGGAGCAAGAAACACAAGAGCAATCTTCTCGTCCTTACACTCAGAATTTGAAGCTCTTATATGTTTATGTCAATACGACGGATTGTGTTTAATTGGTGAAGATGGTGTCTATACCGGAAGAATAGACGACTTTTCCAAATTATTTAGAAGACATTAAGATTGTACAAGGAAATTTTAATCACTCAGAGATCATTTATATCCTCCAAACGATGAATTCAAACGCGAACAACTTGGTGCGTAGTCCTAGAAAGCAAACATTTTTCGTTGTTCATGGATGGATGCGGAATTAACAGTTTGGTTTGAAAAGTTTTCATAGAGTCTATTTATGTTGATATCAAAAAAAAAATTACAAATAGTATCAGATTTAATACTTATATATTAAAATGAAACTTAAATAACATTCCTTATATAACAAAAAGATATTAAAATAACACTTTTTTATAAAACAAATTAAATATCATATTATAAATATATTCGAATAGTTCACAAACTTCTTCACATGGAACCAATCAACCACAAATGTTGAACTCACATATAGGATAGAGCTGGGGTGTACAAACGTACAACGGTTGAGAACAGATCGCTATTTATAAATTACGACTAGAGATATATTTCAATCTAGATATGGTCTTAGATATATACTTTCATACATACGTAAACAGAAAATTACAAAGATTAAGTTCTGAGTCCACTGATGGTCGTCAAATTGCTAAAATATGGACGTGGATCTATATTATTAATTAGCTCGAATCACCTTTCGAGAGGACTGATAATTTAAAAATTGATATAACCTAAAAGGAGAATTTGTGTAGTAGCTATATTTTGAATGGAAAATAAGAAAAAAACATTGATTTTAACGTTATTAAATATTTAGCTTTTGTCTCATAATTTATCTGGTTATATCCTTAACATTAGTAAGTATCCGGTAAAAGAAAAAAAGAGTGCATGAC
The DNA here is from genome assembly GCA_014822095.1 of Diplotaxis tenuifolia. Classification (NCBI taxonomy): domain Eukaryota; kingdom Viridiplantae; phylum Streptophyta; class Magnoliopsida; order Brassicales; family Brassicaceae; genus Diplotaxis; species Diplotaxis tenuifolia. The sequence continues at coordinate 3,877 of JABAYD010001847.1, forward strand.
ATAATAGGTTGTCAGTTGCAAGTTCTAAAATAAGTGATGTGGTTATTTTCTGTGGCGCATAATTATACGGAGCACATAGGTCAGTTAATTAACACATATGATGTAAATGAATGAAATGAGTGGAGAGTGCATGACGTAATAGGTCGTCAGTTGCAAGTTCTAAAATAAGTGATATGGTTATTTTCTGTAGCGCATAATTATACGGAGCACATAGGCCAGTTAATTAACACATATGATGTAAAATAATGAAATGAGTGGATACTAATTGTACACATTCCAACTTATGTTAATGTAACGGAGAAGTAAATTATATGCATTTCTATTCTATATTGAAAAATAGTATAAATCACGAAATAAACGGAATCCTATCAACTAAGAACTAAATCCTACACGAGAATGCAAAACCTTAATACAATGTAAACCCAAAACTTCCTTAATCATTAAACGGCCGATGTCAATATAAACCCCAATTTTTTTGAAAACTATTTCAAATGGAAGAATGAAAGGCGATCCACGTATCCTTTATTGTCCACATACATATGCATCGAGGATTCTATTTCATATCACCGAAATAGTATAGGATTATAACTTCATCTACAACCCCTAAATACTAAACATCTCAACTCATTCCCTAGATACTAAACCTAATCTTAATCCTTTTCCAACCCCTAAAAATACTAAACCCAAAATTTTAATCAGTAAATCCTAAGCCCTAGTATAAACCATAAATCCAAATATAAACACAAAATCTAAATTAATAGAATGGAATAAAATAAATAACCACTCGTCTTTTAAATACTAAACCATAAATTCTAATCAATAAACTTTTACTCAAGTATAAACCATAAACCCAAATATAAACTCTAAAACCAAAATAGAATACAAAATAAATGATATAGTACATATTGGTAAAATTATAAAATGTCAATGATTGCATGGAAGAAGTTAATGCTGACCTCAACTATACTTCCTCACTTACTAAATCCTAAACCCTAAACTCTAATCACAAAACCCTAACCAAATATAAAACCCAAACTCAAATATCAAAATCCAAAAGTACATAGTACTATGTAATAATAACTATATTATGTAAAATTAAACTATACAATATAAATCACAGTGTGATTTTTACAGGTTCAAAAACCTGTAACGAGAACTTAAGAAAATTAAAAACTATATTTATAAACAAAATAGAACACTTTTTAGTAACCATCAAATGGAATGGAACATGACAAAATAGTATAGCAGTAGAATATATTGCTGAACAAATATGGAAAATACATATTAATTTACAATTTTATTCTATATGCATATAATAGAATAGAACACAATAACAAACTGTTCATCTTCTCCAATCAACTTCGGAGCACACACCAGAAAAATATTTGAAACGCTATTATTCACCACAACCCTTCACCATCAGCATAGACAATTTCATCAACAATTTTACAAATCAGAGAAGGGAAAGAGGCTCAGGTTGCTCACTTCAATTGTAACGCCGCCGTGTCGCAATTCAGAAGCAGAGACAATAAACTATATTGCCTTGCAAACGTAATATAAGTAACATTTTCTTATAAACAGAAAAACCCAAACCTCCAACTACTTTACTTAACAATATCAAATTCCGACATACCAGGATGGATGAATGAAACTACATAGAATTTAAGAGTATTAAAGCAGCTTACATAATAGGGAATGTGATTTTGTTTCACCGCTGTTACATTGACGTCTTAAATGCGTCTTCGATCACCTATTGAATCTTTGAAAATGGTCTTCCCCTCATAAAACTTCTCCAAGAATGTCGTTGGCGGCGTCTCAATAGCTCAAATCTGAAAATGAATCTATTGACGTTTTTATATCTTACTAATGAAAATTTAGTTTGTTTGATATGTGAAAGTAACCAATACCACGTTTTTAAATTTTTATTTTTTACAGGTTTTACCGGTGGAAGAAAAAGGTATTACGGCAATATTATATAAAAAACGTGTAGTGTATCATTGTATTAGGGAAAATGGCTACTAAGTGAATTATTGGTTTTTGTAGCGCCATCTAGCCCAATTTTCCTAACCTAAATCGATGAAGCCTTTTCTCAAAAATAAAATAAAAATCTAAATCGATGGACCTAACTCCTTGTTGCTCTCTCATTCGAACAATTATTTGTCTTAGGGACCACGAAGAACGTTAGGACACAATTAAAACTTGTTCGACATCATCCATGTGCCATGTGAAAAGTCTCCACATGTTCGTATCTACAAAAATGAAAAAAAAAATCAAACTTTTTGCCAAAGATGAGAAAATGTTTGAGAACAAAAATTTAAAAGAATATAATGTCTTTATGATTTTTATTCTTTCTCAGTGGTTGGTTAAAAGATAGAAACTCTAAACGTTTCGCACAAATGAAACAGACAACTTTAGATACTGCCAAATATTGAAGTTTGGAGGCTCTTTCATTTGAAACAAATGATTTACTGTATGCAACTGGTTGAGTTGTTTTATAAACTTGTGAAAGATAGAACCATATCTGAATTGCTATTTTCGTTTGTCACCATTTCAAGAGAGGAGACACTTCACATTCATACCCAACCATTTGACGCTATAAGTATGATTCCAATCAAATTTTGCTTCTAACCAACCCTTTATTCTAGCTGCTGTACTTGAACGTTAAGTAAATCAGTATATCAATCATAATTTCGTTAAATGTAACCGGTTGAATAGCCACTTGATGCATATTTTGATACCATTGATAAAATAAATGAATGTTTACATATTTTTGTTATTTTTATATCGTTAATAAACTTTGATTTAAACGAGTTCGTAAACTAAAGTTTCGTTCATTTCAAGTTGTAGGCACTCGAATATATAAAATTATTTCATGTTGTAGGCACTCGAATATATAACATTAGATCACATACAACATTTTAATGAAATACCGATTTGATCACTGGTTGATTTTTCACATTTGGTTTGCGGTTTGATAAATAAATAAAAAATCAATTTTCGTATCGATCGTGAATGCAAGTTTTTTTTTATAGAAACCTTCTACTCATTCCAAACTAAACCATTTAGTGGGCAATCGAACTTGCATTTGGAATATTACATGCTCGATTCAAAATTATTCGTGAACCCGCTCGTTTATGGGCTATATCGAATTTGACTATCATCATGCATTCATGTATTATATTACATAATATAATTGTTGAAGATGAACGAGATTCATATGCTCAATATTGGACCGATTATGATCAATCTGAGTCAAGTGGTTCTAGTATACCATATCTATTTTCGACTGAGATGTAACATGTTTTTACAAATCATGTGCATGCTTATCTCGAATTGCAAGCAGATCTAGTCAAACACATATGAACAAAATTTGGAATGTTTCAAAATTAAATCGACTTTAAATTATGTGTGATTTTAGAGTTTTATTGTTTTTTAATTGAATGTATTATTCAATTAAGTTATGTGTTTTTATTTGTTGTTTGTATATTATATCGTGTATAATTGAAATTTTGTAATCTAATTTGTTTTAATAAAAATTATATTGTATTTTTAAAATAATTAAGAAGATAAATAAAAAATATTAAAATATAATATTTTTATTATTTATATTGAATACACTCGAAATTATTATTTATGTAGCTATTAAAAATATAACAATAATAATTTAAAAATAGTGGGGTAGAGTAATGAATTTTATTAAACAAAATTATTGTAGATGTTAAAAACGAAGTGAGTGTTGAATAATTATATAGAATAGAAAAAAATGTAGAATGTTAAAAAATGAAAAGTAGGGTGTTCAATAAAATCAACCGTTGTAAATAATTTTAATTATTTTTGTTCTGTAATAGATTAATTTTTCCTAGCATATTTTCTTTTATATTAGAAGATGCTGATATAAATTCTAAAATAAGAAATGCTGGACACGTCACGAAGCTGGCGTTGCGTTTCTTGTCAGTCGTCACAAGTCTTTGTGACTGGACTCTCATTTATATCAAAACGCATTTAATAATTTTCATGACAAAGTTAAATTAAGTAAACCTAGAACCCCGCAAATGTATAAACAGATTTATAGGTCCCCCAACGTAAAATTTAAGCAGTAAAATTATAAGTTTTGTTCTCATCAATCTCTTGAAAAACGATTTGTTTCTTGCTAATCAATAAACTTGTTAGGAACCTTTATTTGTCTCTATATATAGAGATTCTGTTTTAACAAAAGTACATTATAGTAGATTAGGCATATGTTATAAAGTTATTCTATTTTAAAAATAAAAATAGCAAAAATATATTGTGGAAGAGACGCGGATCTTAGACTCGACCGTCACAAATCCGAGATCATGGAGTATTAGAAATATTTAAACTTCTACTATATATTAGATATATATGGGTGTTTTCATATATTTTTGGTATTATAGATATTTTTGAATTTTGGATTCTGGTTTTCGGGAATAGTTTTAGGTTTTGAATAAAATTTTAGATTTTAAAATTATAATTTGGATAATTGCATAAAATTTTGAAATTTTTTGTATTTTAGATTCTGATATCAGTTAGAATTTCGGGTATTTGAATATTTTGATATTTTCTTAGTTTTTAAATATTTTTCAGATTTAGGTTTTATTTCGGATCTTCATTTTTTGAAGGGTCTTAAATATTCAAACCAATCCAAAACTAATAGCAACAAAAAATAACATATATTAACAGTTAAACAATTAAGTTCAACTGGTTTGAACCTAGCATGACCGTAACCAAAAGTTTTTACTACTTTATGAAATCCAAATATTTAAGACCCGAAGAATCCAAATACCCATACTAGGGCTGTGACTTCGGTTAACCGAAACCGAACCGAACCGAACCATCGGTTTTCGGTTAACCGAAGTTTTTCAAAACAATTCCGAAATTAACCGAATGAAATTTCGGTTCGGTTCGGTTATCGGTTTATTTCGGTTTTCAATTTTATTAACGAAAATAACCGAATTTTTAAATTTTCGGTTAATTTTGGTACAAATTTTCCAAAATTTTCGGATATTTTCGGTTAAATTCGGGTTTTTCAGTTAAATTTGGTTATTTTTGGGTTGTTCGGTTATTTTCGGTTCGGTTTTTTGGTTATTTTTCGGATATTTCGGTTATTTTCGGTTTTTCAAAATTTTAATTTTCTTATAAAAATCAAAACCGAACCGAACCGAACCGAAAACCGAATTAATTTTCAAACCAATCCGAAAAAAAACGGTTCGGTCCGGTTCGGCCCATTCGGTTCGGACAAGAATCCCAGCCCTAACCCATACCTAGACTTAGGTATTCGGATCTTCGAATAGGATTCAAATTAGTTATTATTGGTTTGGGTTATCAAGATTAGATCAATTTTATTTTTATGTCGGGTCTGAATCAGTATAGCTGCTAATTTGAAAATTTGTTAAAAATCAAATATTTGTTAGTACATTTTGGATACGAATTGGTTCGGATTTTTAAAATCTACAAGACCTTCAAAATATTCAAACTGTATCCTAAAATTCGAAAAGTATAAAAAACCTAGAAAATATAAAAAAACCCAAAAGATATCTGAAAAAATATCTAATTTTTAATCGAAATCAAATCTAAAAACCTAAAATATACCCAAATTTTTACTTAAATATCTGAATTATATTTCGAAAAATTTGAAAATTTAGAACCTAAAACATAACCGAATACCCAAACATAAAACTGAAAAATATTATTTTTACCAAAAATTAAAAAAATCCAAATATATTTAGTATAAATTTTTATTCTTCTTTTATAAAAATTAAACTAAATAATTATTTTTAAAAAATATATATGACCAGTGGGTCCCGCAGGTTATCCGCAAAATTAAGCGGGGCGGATGCGGGTATAAATTTATATGTTTGCGGGTTATGCGGGTCGGATTTTTGACAAAAAAAATTTAAACCCCAGGGTTGGCGGGCCAGCGGGACGAGTTTGACCCGCAACCCAGCCCTAATTGGAAGATCCAGACCCGGATCTCTACCCACGAATCATGATCAAAAATATCTAAAATGTTAATTTGCCTTTAGCCTGATTCGATCTGAACCTGTTTTTCGGGTCGGTTTGCGTATCGATTTTATGAATCGTTTTTGGGTCTGGATAAATTCGTGGTGATGATCATTATGGATGGTGGGGCCGGCGTGATTCATGGTGTGAAGATTGTGTGTACTTGATTTGCTTTATGTACTCACGTGCTGTGTTGTACAATTCTACATGTTCTTTGTTTTCACTCATCCTCAAAATTTATTTACATAACCAAAAAAAAAATAAAAGTAATTAGATTTTTAGTAAAGTTAGAGAGAGATAGGAAGAGAAATAAAAAGAGAGTATGTTTTTGGTTAGATAATGAATTTTAGTCGTCTGTATGAACATATTTCACTATTTTCTTTTGGCTTAGCAAAAATATACGTTAGTTTTTTTTTTGTAACATACAAATATACGTTAGTTCCTGGAAGAAGGTATACGTTAGTTTTTGTCTATAAACGTATATATTTTTTTTGTCAACCTTTATAAACGTAGATTTTACTTTGTTTCGTTGTCGGTTTGTATTTCCAAAAAGAAATCATGTGGGCTAGTCTTTAATATGATACAGTATAACATCTAAGCATTTAAATGGTGAATACATGCATGCCAGTTCGTTTTTTCAATTAATATTGCTAAATATTGAATATGTATACGTTACAATTTCAATTTTTATAAAACAAATATTTTTTTTTCTTCTGAGATAAACATAAACCTTATATTTTGTCATGTACAAAAATGTGTATATATACCAAAACATCTCTAGTTTTAATGAATTTCATCAGAAAACAGTTCATAATTAAATCAGTTAGATATATTTTTCTGGATCTGATGTTTACTTAAACCAGTTTTTCTGCCCCTCTATTTCTAGTCTTTTTGTTCCTAGCTAAAAACTCATCGTCTAAAATATTCATTTATATGTTTGAGATTTGACATTTTATTAGTTCATAAAGATATTAATTTACAAAAAAACATTTCTAGCTTTTTTATTTTAAAATATATTTATTCTAAATAAAAATATTTAATTGTATTGTATAAACATTAATTATTATTTTTAAAATTTGATTTATATTAATGTTATTATATTATTTGGTATATATAATATATATTGCATAAAACTTAAATGTGATTTTCAATAAAATATTACTAAACCTCATCAAAATTATATTAAATGTTAATAAAATATAAAGTTAACTGTACTATGTATATAAAAACAATAATATAATGTAAGTTTTTATCTATATAAAATATATATACATATATATTATTAGTTTATAATTTTAATGGTTCATATATTTATATATATTTTTTAAAAAAATATTATTTATTATTTTATCATTTTTTGTCAAATTTTAAACCATTCTAAGTTAGACCAACAAAATTTATAAACTTATAGTATTATTAATTTATCTAGTATTAATTTATAGAAATTCTACTGTATTTATATAGTATACTAATCCATCATTATTGCACCAATCCAGTATATCATAAAAATGTGTTAAAATAATTTTATACCAGTAAATATAGTATTAGTTGAATCATCTTATAGTGTTTTCATAATTTGTAACGATATAATTAATTAATTATTTTAAATACTATTTACTAATTTACTACCAATTAACAAAACACAAGTGCTTCACGTCCGCCTTTATATAATATTATTTGCAGATAAAAATGAAATCGTCCAATTTATAAGTACAAAACGCAATTGGGTAAATGAAGAAATAATATTCATTAAAATTTACGGCCAGAGCCGGCTATGACCAAAGCAAGTAAATCATGCACTTGCCTGGTTGGAACCCCATAAATATATTATGGGCCAATGCTGGTGCAATTTTTTTCCTCTAGATCAGTTGGATTCATTACCAAATATTTAAAATCATCTTCAACTTATATTTCCACCTCTATAATAGTATTTAAAGGTAAAATTATTCGACTTATCTCTATTTTTTCTTCTATAATAAAACTCTCTATTTTTCATCTACTTATAGAAGAATAAATAACATTTTTCAATTTTTTTAATAGCATTTAAGAGTGAAATTGCTCAGCCTACTTCTATTTCTTTTTCTATGATAAAAATCTCTACTTTTTCATCTATTTATAGATGAATAAATAGCATTTTTTTTATTTTTTTACTTAACATGTAAAGATTACTATTTTAGAAAAATATATTAGAATAAATATCATTTTTATTATAAAATTGTTGTGCAATGTGTGTCTTTCTCATTCATATCTCTGTCTATAAATTCATGTTCATAAACCGTCATAAGAGAAAGAGACAAACACTATCCTATAAAGATAAGGATAACTATGAATGTAGAGATAATGACTAAGTCAACCACTAGATAATTCCTAACACTCCCTCTTGGTTGACACGTCTGGTTCAGAGATTGTTACATACTTTTGATGTTGCCTCATTAAAACCCATCCTCGAAAATCCAAAACCCAATGTGGTAAAAAGGGAAGCCAGAATAGGAAAAAAAGTACAACACATGTAACTCTCCCTGATAAATGCATCACTAAAGGTCTTTCAGTCTACATCAGGCTGCATTATCTTCATACATCACAAAGTGGTGGGTCCTTTCCATCTGTCATCCCGCAGGCAACTCGGACATGGTTGGTCATAGACCTCAACCACACACTCTCACGGTTGGCTTCATGTATAGCCAGTATCTCGGCATGGTTTGATGAAGTAGCTGCCATGGTCTGCTTCATGGAACGCTAAGATATCGCTATACCACCGTTTGTATACCCAAACAAAGCTTAG
>JABAYD010001854.1:0-11307 GCA_014822095.1 Diplotaxis tenuifolia
ATGGTTAAAAGTGGGTCAAAACCATGGTCGATCAAGTTCATCGAACATCCTAGCATCGAACCGCCCATAATCGTAAACTTGATCAACGCACTTAAAGACGACGTCGACGAAACCGTCCAGTTATGTGTTCAGCCGTCTGTGGATGGAAACATTCCTTGCGTATATCGCGAACTGAAAACTCCCATCGGAAAAATGGGCGGCCAGAAAAATAAAGATCCAGAACGCACAATACGTTCTGGTCGACGGAGAACTCTACAAATGGAGATTCTCTGGGCCACTCTTGACATGCGTCCAAGGAGAAAAGGCACATTGAATAATGGAATAAATACACTCCGGATCCTGCGGAAATCATTCCGGCGGAAGATCCCTCGCGATAAAAATTAAGCGCCATACATACTTCTGGCCGACAATGATCAAGGACTGCGAGGATTTTGCGCGAAAATGCGAAAACGTGCCAGAGACATGCCCCAACTGTCCATCAGCCGGCGGAAGTTCTCTTGTCAATATCAGCACCGTATCCATTCATGCGATGGTCAATGGATATAGTCGGACCTATGCACGCATCAAAGTAAAAACGTTTCTTATTAGTCCTCGCCGAATTTTTCTCCAAATGGATCGAAGCAGGCTCTTATGCGAGCATCAAAGACGCCAAAGTTGAAAATTTCGTATGGAAACACTTCGTTTACAGACACGGGGTCCCTTACGAAATCGTAACGGACAACAGATCTCAATTCATTTCGACTAGATTCGAATCCTTTTGCGAGAAATGGAAGATACGATTGACAAATTGACTCCAAGGTACCCTCAGGGCAAAGATGCAAAGAAGGCGAACTAGTCTTACAAAAATTCTTCCAAAACACCACCGAATGAAACGCCAGGAAATTGGGAGCAAACTGGGAAGGGCCGTACAAAGTCATAAAGTGGTCCGACCAGACGCTTACGAGATCGCGAACGTGCAAAGCATCAAAATTTAAAGATCTTGGAACGAAATGCACCTCAAGAAGTACTACCACTAAGCAGTACTATCCGCAAAGACTGAACTACGAGACGGCTTGATCCCTATAAGAGGGTACGTAGGCATCTCGTCTCACGACGCGACCAGCTGTACCCCCTCATTAAAAAGGTGGGAGTGGGTACGTATACGTATACTCGTATACTCCCGAAATTTCAGACCTCGAAATTTCAAAAACAATTTTCAATGACTTGACCAACGGATAAACAAAATTCAGAACATAGCGAGACATCGCCAATGTCTGAGAAACCGTCGTTCTCTAATCAGGAACAGTCCGTCCGCGACTATAAAACATACAATACATCTTAAGATACGAACCCTTCGCGAAGGTCCAAACAACGGTAACATCCACCACCAAAGTTTGTTGCTGATCACAACAAACTCACAACAGTCCTAAAGAAACTTAAGTTATCTTGCAAAGATAGCTCTCGTACACCTGACACAAGGGTAAGACCAGACAAGTCGTATAAGCCGAGAACCTATTGCGGACTTTACATCGGCAAAACGAACGCCGACTAGTCATCGCAAAGCCTTAAAACCGAAAGTAAACCTAGGTCTTACCCTAAACCCAAAACATTGATCTCTAACGTCTCAAGGCATGAATTGAGATCCTGAAGGCATGTCTGTTCGTCTATATCTGAACGCTCTGTTGATTCCTAAAAATCCTAGAATGAACAAACGAATAAGCCGATCAACAAATGAGTTGGGATGTGAGACGACAACTCGGAGACCTCCCTCCACATTCAAACAAACTAAGATTTTCTTTTTAAGAAACACGAACCACTTGATTCATTCATAAAAAGTTGCCAAAGCAACAGGGATTCAAAGCCTAAATGGCCAGTCCCAAGATAAACATGGTCACATTTGGCCGAAACAACAACAACTAACAATAAAAAGTCTCACACGAGACTACAACCTCAAACACCATCCGCACACGGAGTCTCATCCTCACCGATCACATCATCAGAACTCGCAACAAAACCATCACCACCGTCTTCAACTCTCTGAGCCTTGCTCTCATCTGCACTTGGTTGGGGGGACACACTCAGATTTCAGGCCGGCAAGGACCAAACCAATGTCACTTTCCATTCCTAACAGCTCTGCCTTGCGAGCAAGAATTCTGGCTTCCTCTAACCGCGTAGATGGGGGCACCTCGCCCAGAAAGAGAGTGACCTCGCTCAACCCACCATCGATGGCATCTAAGGCAACATCCATACCACAGATGGCCGACACCTTGTCGAGGGAATCAGCAATCCTAGAAATACGGGCCTCGAACTCAGCATGGACTCCAACCTTGACATCCCAAATCTCGCATTCTGTCAGTCCCTCAGAACCCTTTACCTTGTGTTGAAGTCTGCGCAGCTCTAAAGATTTAGCCCTCCGTGCATCTTTCGCCTTAAGAAAGGAGCTCGCGGTATTTCCAAGGTCACACTCTAGGTCGCTAATCCTAGCCTCAAACTGGGACATTTCCACAGAATGAGCATCTTTAATCACTTTCAACTTCCCTTCGAGCAAAATAGACCTCTCTTGCGACTCCACTAGCTCCTTCGCTAAACACTCGACCTCGGACCCGCATTCGTTGATCACACCATCGATCAACGAAACAAACTGAGCAAGAAGATAGATAATCAGACCATAAAAAAATGAGATGAATACAAATTGTATTTTTGTCTATACCTTAGCTCGATGCTGCGACATCAGGCCCGAGCTTAGCATCTTGTTCGACATTGGAACCTTTCGCACACCTCCTCCTCTTGGAAGCATCGGGGTTCGCACTTGGCCTCTTTCAACCTCTGGCCGAAGGAGACGGAGTTGCACTGAGCGCTGGAAATCCCAAGACGATCTCTCTCTTAGTCGGAGGCGGAGGCACCGAAACCACAGTAGGCTCGACTTTAGCAGGAGCAGGAGCAGCAAACGGCTCAACGACGACGTCCTTCGTAGAGTCCATAGCCATGTCCATAGATTTTTCAAAGACATCGCTGGGCATTTCTGAAAGGATGGGTAAGTCTGTTAGAGCGACTAGGACTTGGCTCGATATCTCCTTAGCGTCGCAACGATCCATCACACGCTAAAACGCGAGGAACTCCGCAATGTGAGCAGGAATAGCTGCGGAGGAACCTGGTTGACTTGCCTCGAGATTATCGCTGACCGGGATGTCACAGTTCTGCTGACCTTCGTTGGAGGAATCCATCTCGACAAAGGCAATTTTCTAGAGAGAAGTTGGAGAGAGTTTAAGAAGTTGAGAGGATGTGAAGAAAATGAGAAGTAACGACCCAATACTTATAGAGAAACAAAGATTATTTTCCGCAGTAAAATAATCAGTTTTCTTTATCGCTAATAATACGCACTCGCAGCCGTAAATTCTGATTAACAACACTACTCACCCGCAAGCATCGATCTCGAACTTGCGAGCTCGGGGCTAACTGGTGGGGTCAAAAATGGTAATCTCGGAATGAACTTCTATGATTGCTTCATCTTGCATTTTCAGGAAGAATCTCGGAGCGAGAAAAAAAAGAACGGCCGAACCCAAACGACTAAACAACCAGCTCGCCGATCGGTGAGCTGGACCAAATGCCCAGCTCGCCGATCAGCGAGCTGGCCAAACAAATCCAGCTCGCCAATTGGCGAGCTGGACTGAACGCCTAGTTGGCCGACCGGCGAGCTGGCCAAGCACAAGCCAGCTCGACGATCAGCCAGTTGGACCAAACGCCCAGCTTTCTGAACGGAGAGTTGGCCAAACACAAGTCAGATCGCCGATCTGCAAGCTGCACCATGCGCCCGGCTCGCCGATCGGTGAGCACAGGACAAGCCATCCGATCCGATACCGGCCAAATCGAACCACGCCTTTCTCGTTACCTGGACACGAGGCTTATATCCCTCGGCTTAATCATACTTCAAAATACGATCGAAACATCTCTTGTTGTGTCTCGAACCGTATTATCGTCAGAACTTTACGACGAAAACCGCGGAGACTTGTTTCCCCGTAAAAGACTCGAGCAAGTCATATAAAACGGTAACGGTTAAACAAAACACCAAAGGTTATCAAGCTATACGACTGACTCGAGAAGTTCTTTAAGATGACATCGTGTTACGAAACGATCTCGTCTAAACTCGTAAAAACGGTTAAAATCGCAGAAAAGTCCGAAAGGTCCTAAAACGCGATAAAGGCCCACTTATGACTTTAGAAGAAGAATTCCATCCCGATAACATGGTGACGGTTTATCTATTACTTGCAAGAAGAGATAAATGTCAAGTTTGAAGATAAATATCAAGTTTGAAGATAAATATCAAGTCTGGAGATAAATAGAAGTTTTCCGAAGATAAATATGGAAGATCGAGATAAATAGAAGATTTTCGATAGGCGCAAATCGGGGCGGATAAGGAAAGACTAAACCGCCTAGAGTGGGAGTATATAAGCACAAGGTCGAGGTCGAGGTCGAGGTCGAGAGAAGGCGGAGCTTTTTAGACCTAGAAAAACTGTTGTTAGCTTAGCGAATTTAGGACTTAGGTGGCTAGACTAGCAAGTCGGATTCTTAGAACGTTTGGTTTTCTAATTTCCGCGATTCTCTTTGTAACATCTTTCAATATCTTTATCAATAATAGCCTTTGCGCAACTTCTTCATCCATATTTTGTTTGTCTTTTCGTTTTAGTGTGTTTCCGCAGAGATCCGGGACCTTCCGGAGAATTAGGGTTTTCCTAACTTTCCTTATTTTACGGAAGATTGACGGTGTGAATTTCGGTTCCCACAGCCAACATCCCCCCCCCTCAGATTGATTTTGAACTAGAATGTTGCCACCATATAAAGTTATGGCTTTATCTCCGAGTTCATTGTCATTCGAATGCAACACTTCATAGTTGATACCTAAGGAACTTCGTTTGCCCGCTCTAGAAAGTTGCTCGGGATGTTCTCCTCTTCTGATGATTTCCACATACAGTATGCAGCTACGGTTATCTTTATCAGTGGACGATAGATATCCACAAAGGTCTTCATCATCAGAAATGATAAAATGTTCCTCACTCCCAACAAGCAGTGGAATGTAGCTCAATTTCATATTCGAAGAACTTTCATCAAGTGCAAGCTTCTTGCATATCCGTGCTTCTAGCATTGAAAGAGTTATATCGTCCACTTCATTCTTGAACACTAAACAATACATGTTACCTTCGCACCTGAAATGTATGATGATGTTGTTGCTCATTTGGATCCTGCCAACACCATTGAATACCATTAATTATGCATACGAAAGTCCAGTGCAGCAAATGATTTCTTAAAGATAAAACATATTCAGTAATACTAGTATTACTAGAAATACTACAGTTCTCTATAATACTAGTTTCACTAGTTATCCTGTTTGAATGGGGTTGATTTTCAAAATTACATTCAATGTACTACGATTCAGACAATACAACTAATTACCCACTCAATTCAAGTCATGAAGAACCATCTTATTCCATTCCAATCAAGTTTTCACATACCCATAGCTCCGACATGATTGGGATGAGACGGATTGGAATGATGGGAGGAGAAGCTTCGACTAGTAGGAGAGCCAAATCTCGGAGATGACAAAGTAAAGAGAAAGTGAGCTCAGTAGGAGGGTCTCGTCGTCGGAGATCTCCTCCTCCTCGTCGACGTCGGGATAGAGTCAAGATCGTCGAGATTAGTGAGAGCAAATTCTCGATTTCTTTCTCACGAAAAACGCATCCGCTCCCGCAACAGAGACGCAACACCCTACCGTTTCTCCAACTGCTTTTAGCTTCTGTCTTTTTCAATTTTTTTTCTTTTTTTTTTCTTAAGGCCAATTCATAAATCACTTCAGTTTAATGAAATAGAGGAATATTGAGATTAATAGAGGATATAAGTAATTTAGTTTTTTTGTAGGAGGGCGTCTGAGAAAATGTCTCGTTTATTTGGTCTTTCGAGCTGGTTAAAGACAATTTGTCCATCACTTCTCTTTCTTCTGAAAATATTGTTTTTAACAATAAATATGACATTATTATAATGCATTTAGTAACTGTTTTGGATATAGATGAAGTCAGTATCTTTGTATCCACACACATACACTGAAGATCAGAGGTTGTGAAAAGATATGAACAACAAATTAAAACAAAGAAGAAATTATTAAAATAAAAAGGGTAGGGATATTTCAAGGAGTATCAACTCCTTAGTCTACACACAGTGGCTTCGTTTAGAAGCAAAGAGTTCTCATTTACCCAAATAAAACGTGCATTGCATTGCTTTTATTTTCTTTCTTCTTTAACTATCTGAACGTACGACTTCAAATGTTAATTCGTTTTAATCCAAAGTATTCAAATAAGGATCAAGCAATAAAAGATTTGAATGATAGTAAACAATGACAGCAGACAATTTTATATAAAATAGTAAAACACTGACAAGTGACAATTTATTTTTTTGGACAAACAAGTGACAAACTAATAAAATTCATTTAACGATTCATGAAGTAGTTCCCCGGAAATAAAATTAAATCTCCTTAAAATGAATACTTTTTATATGTTAATGTTCTACGATCCATATAGAGGATGAAAACATTCTTCCCACTAAATTAATGAGAGTACTGCTATAGAGTATGGGGGTAGGAAAAAAAAACTTGACATTTCTCTAGCAGTCATAGCCATAACATTAATTAATAGTCTAAAAAAAACGGTTTCTCATTATTGTTTCTCAAATTTGACATTCAGTTTCACAGTAAATTATTTACAATTATTTCCTTAGCAAACAAAAGTATTTATTTTGTTAGTTTATATTCATAACACAAAGAGTAAGCTGGACAAAATGAAACCGACACTCTTTCTTCTATGTACGTGTGACAATATATCATAAGTTGTGGACCTTCTAGCGTACACAGAGAATCGTGCAGTGTACGATGTCGATCCGAAGATTTTTATTTATATCGAAGTTTTAAATCAATGTACAATGAACTTCTTGAATCTTTTATATATGTATATAATAAACGATTTGGCTTTGCTTCTCTCTCAGACACTGTTTGCGAGGTAAGTCTTTACCCGCTGACCTATCACCCAAGCATCCCTATTACCCAACATATCTTTCCTCTTTTACCTAAAAAAGATCTGCAAACACAAAAGCTTTTTCTGATTTTTACCGCTTTCTACCTTTACCCAATGGTTTCTTGAGGGTCTCTCGCCGGAGCTAGGTTCCGATGGCATCCTCCGACGTCCTCTATCCTCATCTGTGAAGGGAGTATCGGTCTCTGCTTTTCCTCCGAGATCTCCAGTCGCTCCCCCCTTTTTCTTTCATCCTTGCTCTCCGATCTGCAAAGCCTGAAACCATGAAACAGTCAAGAATTGCAAAGACTCAAGTCTCCCCTCGCTTAGATTTGGCTTTTACAGTTGACCTACACTCAGTTGCAGTGTTTTGGTCTCTGTTATAAAGCTAAGTCCCAACCTAACCCTCTTTGTTCAGCTTTCGCAAACCTTTGGTAGGTCCAAGCTCCTCCAAAGGAAACACGGGTCTCCTGTTACATCTTTTTTCGCTCAGCCTCAGATCGCTGGCTCCTTTGTGAAGTGTTGCCAGCTTGTCTCTCCTCTCTGCGTTTGCAAGTCTTGCTTCTGCTAGCAAAGGAAACCACAAGCTTAGTACTTAAGCTCCTCTCCACTGTCTTAAAAAACCAAACTTTCTCTCTCAGCCATGACAAACAACATAAACAATAAGTTTGAATTAAGTTCTAATAACTACCAGGAAGAAGATGAGGATCTGGTTATCCTACCTGATGTAGATAACTCAGAGCTCATTGCACAGTTTGAACTCAGCCTCGTCGGAAGGCTTTTTAACCGCGACCGAAGAAACGTTGAAGCTCTCATCTCTCTACTCCCACGGCCAAATATTTGGGACGTGGAGGGCAGGGTACGAGGTCTGGATTTGGGCAATCATCGGTTCCAATTCGACTTTGACTCGGAAGAGGATTTGCTGAAGGTTCTAAACAAAAGACCTTGCCACTTTAACAAGTGGTCTTTCTCTCTGGAAAAATGGGCTCCTCATGTGGGAGATACTTTTCCAAATACTATGTCTTTCTGGATTTGTGCTACAGGTATACCAACACATTACTGGCTTGAACCTATCTTTCGAGCTCTAGGAGAAAGATTAGGGACAGTGGGACCAGTCGAAGCCAAATCAGCTAAGTTCCAGGTTCAAATAAATGTGGACTTACCATTAAAATTTGCTCTACGAGCCCAAATCCCATCCGGTGAGGTTGTTCCCGTCAAACTAGAATATGTCAATCTTCACCGTTGGTGTTTCCATTGCCGCCACAAATCACACGAAGCTGACTCATGTCCGGAGCTAACTGAAGAGCAGAGAAGGTCTTTTAGAAAATCACGAGAGTCGGACAGGCTACAAGAGAAACCAAGCAGGAAGGATCTTACCAGGAATGGCGAAGCTTCAAAGAGGCCTTCTGCAACAGAAGAAAAAGAGCGGATGCATCAGGACAGACAGACAGTGAGTGATTCTCATGAGGACAAAAGGGATAGCGTGTGGAAACGTATGGATTCCCGCTTCAAACCACGTGATGAACGCCGCCTTGACACTCGTCTTGATCACCATCCTAGAAACAGAGACAATGTTGATTGTTTAAAGAACTCATATGACAAGAGACAACAAGACTCTGGAGCCTATAATAAAAAAAAGATATGAGGACTCCTATCCCACAAGTAAACAAAGAGAAAAGGAGAAACACCGAGAGAACAGAGCATACCTGAACCGATCAAACGTCGAGACTGATCACCAAACGAGAAGTAACCAAAGTTTAGTTGCTGGTGAACGTGATTCAGAACACTCTAAACAGCTCACCGGAAACCTCGTCACACATCAAGCTCCTATGGTGACGGAAACTGGCTCTCGGTATACTTCGTCCTCCCCCGAGCATATCAGAGAAAGACCTTTTAAGCTTTCCCTCCAGAAGAGATCGCTAGAGGAGTCTAAGTTAAAAGGGAAAAGCTCGGACCTTGAGGATTCCTCTGACTGGAAGCTCGGCAAAGAAGAGCTTGAAGTTTGATGCAAAGGTTAATCTCCCCACCCGCGATTCAAACATGTCCAGCCAAGTAGCTCCTGCAATAAAAAACACAAAGAGCTGGTATGATCAAACTATTGAAGAAGAGGAGGAGGCTTTGGCAAAGGATGAGGATCTTACCAAATGCAATCCGACAGACCAAGTTATAGAGGTGGAAGACCCATATGCTGAAAAGATACTGGATGATGAGGACTGGGCGGAGGATGATGGTACTTGTGATGAAAATGATCTGATGGATGAGGATGATCTGTTATTGGAGGAAGAGGAGGAAGAAAAAGAATCAGAGCTGTTTAAGGAGAAGACGTCGTTATCCTCTGATGCTCCCAGCTGGTGGAAAGGAAGTTCAGAGCCTGAGATTTCGAAAGAGGAGAAGGTATCGGAATCACAGAATCTCGGAGCAAAGGACTGAATCAAACGCTCGCCGACAACCGGGACGGGAACTTCAGAGTCGTCGAAGAAGAAGAAGGGAACCCCGAGCCCATTAACAGCCGCCTTATCTTTGAAAAAAAGAAATTTCTTGCTGGGTCGGGCTTCACCAAATTCAGGGAACAGATCAGGCAAGGCAAAAAATGGGAAGGCAAAAAACGGGAAGGGGCTGTTGGTTGGGCCTTCTTCTGCTCCTTTGGGCCCGGTTCCTTCTCAGCCTCCAGATCTTACAAAAATGGCCCAACCTGCCCAATCCAAATCAACCAAGGTGGTAAACAATAAACCACCCAAAATCCCGAGATGAATACGATCGCGTGGAACTGCAGAGGGGCGGGAGCCACCCTCACGAAGGAGCACTTGAATGAATTGTTCTATTGTTTTTTATCTAAGTTTTTATTTTTATCGAAGACCAAAAACAATCGGAATTTTTTGCAATATGTGCAAGTTTCTTTTGGTTATGACCAAGTTTGTACCGTGGATCCGGTGGGTCGCAGCGGAGGTCAAGCTCTTTTTTATATGGATGATCCCTCGATTTGTATTTTATATGCAGACGAGCATATTATCGATATTAAAACTAGATTTGAAGGAAATATGATCTTTATGACTTTTGTGTACGGTAATCCCGATGTACGGTATCGAGATTTAGTTTGGGAACGATTATCTCGTATTAGCACCACTCGGAGTGGAGCATGGTTTATGACTGGGGATTTCAACGAGCTCACGGGTAACCATGAAAAGAGGGGAGGAAGGCGTCGCTCAGAAAGCTCTTTCCTTCCCTTCCGAATCATGTTAGAGAACTATAGTATGCTTGACTTCCCATATAAAGGAAATTCTTTCTCGTGGGTGGCAAAAATGACAAATGGGAAAGTTAAATGCAAATTAGATAGAGCTGTGGCCAATGAGGAATGGCATGCACTTTTTAACCATAGTATGGTCGAATACCTACAGCTATGGGGATCAGACCATCGACCAGTTCTCACGAGAATCCAATCCAACACCAGGAGACCGAAGAAGAACTTCAGGTTTGACAAGCGGTGGATAGGGAAACCCGGTTTTAAGGAAGCAGTAACCTCGGGATGGGGACAATTTGATGAAGTTCCTATTCGGAATTTTCATCAAAAAGTTACCTTATGCCGAAATAAGATAAGTACTTGGAAAAGGAATAACCCAACAAACTCAGCTGTTTTGTTTAAAGAATTAAAAAACAAGATTGACTTGGCTCAAGATGACGAAAACTCCACTACGGAGGAGCCGGAGGATTTAGGAAAACAATTGATCCTGGCATTTAAAGAAGAAAATACTTTCTGGGAGCAAAAAAGTCGAGACCAATGGCACAAACATGGAGACCGAAACACAAAATTTCATCATGCTACGACAAAACAACGCAGAGCACAGAATCGAATTATAAGTATCAAGGATAAGCATGGGCGGTTGGTAGAGAGTGAAATCGAGGTAGAGAATGTAGCTATTCAATACTTTCGAGATCTCTTCTCTACTTCCTCTCCAACGGAAGTGGAGTCATCACTTCGCTTTATTTCAGAGAAAGTTTCTCAGGCCGACAATAGGCTACTCTTAGAAGTGCCGTCGGAACAAGAGATAAAAAAAGCCCTCTTCGAGATCAACCCAGAAAAAGCTCCAGGTCCGGATGGCATGACTAGCAAACTCTTCCAAAAATTCTGGAGTGAGATGCGGCTAGATATTGTTAGATTGGTATGAGACTTTTTTGAGACGGGCAGCTTCGACCCTCGGTTGAACCAGACAAACATATGCCTTATCCCCAAGAAGAAGAAACCCCGAGATATGTCTGAATACAGACCGATTAGTCTCTG
>JABAYD010001859.1:0-17181 GCA_014822095.1 Diplotaxis tenuifolia
AATTCGCTTATTCCGACGGAATATCGACGATTTTTTTCCTCAGAATCGCGCAGTTTTCTTGTAGTATTGATATGGATCTCTCCTTTTCATTACCTGATTTATATGCCAACCAACTAATGAAGAAAAGGACATGCCTCCATATCTAAACATAGTCAAAAGCTTTTGTTATTTGAAAGTAAATGAAGACTAGACAGATATAGTATATCGAACTTAACTATGTTTGAATTTAAATCTATTTTATACTTTTAAGCTCTTAACATATCTTGTACGCAGATTCTCAACTTGCATTTTGGTTTTGAACCCTTTCTTTCCATATATATATTCTCAACTTGCAGAACCACACCTTTCATAGTGAATTCTCTGTTTCTCACCATCAATTCATCTACCCTTCTTGTGTTCATCAATGAATCACAAGCCACAAAAATCTCTTAAGAAAAATATGAAACAGGCTTCCTCTGTACCGCAGCTGCTTTTGCTAACTATGGACTGCTTATATCTCATGCAGCTCATATTCCGAAAAGTTCTAAAGAAGAATACATTATTCGTTGTCATGTACATGTAAGACTATCAGTCTCTGGTTGCAAACTTGCAACATGTGAACTTTGGTTGGATATTTTGCAAGCGGCGAGTGGAAAAGCAACAAACTCGGTGAGGTTTTCACAGCAATTATCTGGCAATTCTAGAAATTTGGTGTTTTGGGATTGACCTCAGATGCATTCTTTGTTCTCTGATGCTATAACCGCCGTGGGACTAAATATTGTTGCGATACTAGCAGTTGTTATGATAGACACATAGTAGATATGTATATGATTCATAATTCTATGTGAGTAGTAGGTGATCTTTTGAGTTCTTCATGCAGTAGAGAGAGCATACTTATAGCCTAATGGAGCATTTGTCTCCGTTTATATTGTATTTTGAATTGCAGTAAAGTACTGTTTCTTCAAGTATGCCAGAGAAAGATATACTGAATGAGCAGCTTCAACATTATCAGCAAGAGACTCATTAAAAGTAGTCTACTACTACAAGCAAGATGATAAAGTTGAGATATCATTTAGGTTATTTTGCAGCTTGTGAAAGTACTTATTATTAGAGTTTCAATCATTCCAACATAATGAAACTAACTGGTAAAGAGGACAGAGAATCAATTAAGACAAAGAGAAAACTTGTAAAGAAGCAACGAGTTAGGAGAACGGCCGAGTTGGTATATCATTGGCGGTGTTGGATCAAAATTACCATAGATCCCATATAGATGAGCCACGAGTCTGCTGTTCCACTACAAGAGCTCGTTGGTGAGCTTCTGTAACTGTGGCGGGATTCAGCTGATTAACGATTTTCTGAATTCTTGGTTCCAGACCTGCGATGAACCGTGCCACCAGCTGACGCTCACAGTCCTGCATATCATCGATCCGAGACATCAACAGGAAAAACTCAGTGGTGTATTCATCAACAGTTTGTGATCCCTGACTGATGTTGTTGAACTTTTCTAACAGCAATTGGTTGTAGTTGTCCGGAAGAAAACCTCTCTTCATGTGTTTCTTCAGTTTCTCCCAAGAGTCAAGCTTCTCTTTGCCGTAAGGAGAGCGTTGGAGCTTCAATTGGTTCCACCAAGCTGCAACGTAGCCACGAAAACTTGTTGCTACTAAAGAACACCATGTTCCTCTGGAACTTTCTTGAAATCAAGAATCTCTTCGGCTGCAACCAACCAATTAAGAAAAGTTGGTGCTGCTTCTTCTACTAAGGATACTCCATGAAACTCAGGGATCGAGAATATGAAGCCAGGATCCCAACGATGATGATGGTCTTCATGAGGCAAACGACTGTCCTCTGATTCAGTGTCTGAGCAGTCAGTGACGACGAGAGGAGGGTCCTTGCGATCTTGAACACTTTGGTTTATCGCATCCGTAACCATATGGGGTAAAGTGGATTTAAACTCTTCACAGGTTTGTTTTATCACATCAGCCACTCTAGTTTGCAAAGTGGCTTTAAAATCTTCACAAAGTTTCTCTATTGCATCAGCATCAGCCACCGTAGGAAGAAAAGTGTGGTATGGTTCTTCATTGAATGTGTGGGACTAGTCTCCCACGATGTACTTTCGGTGGATATCTCGAAGTCATGGGTTCGTTGAGGGGAGTATCTGATATGCCAACTAATGAAAGAAAGAGAATCCGTAACGCTTTAAAGAATAAGGTGTCGATTACAAATCATCTAGGACTTGTTTATATAGGTGAAACTAGAGATGGCATTTGGTACCCCCGCCCCACCCCGGCCCGACCTGCTGCGGTCTCCAACTCCGGCGGCTCGCTTGCGGGTCGTCCCGCTGTGGCCCGCGGTGCACGAAGCTAAGACCAAACCCGCCCCGCTATGTATATGAGAATTTGCGGGAAGGCCTGCAGGACGTTAAGATGCTGATCCATTCTTGAAAGTTGCTTCGAAAGCAAGACACTGAGTCTTCACCCAAGAAAGCTTATCCTGCCAATCTTTCTACCATACCTGCATATCAACATGTCAAAGAAATTGGTTATCCTCTGTTCCACAAATCATTTACAATGAGTAACAAGAGACTCATTGACGTCTCAGATAAGAGGGTAGGATAGCAGAAAAGAGCTAATCAACAAACTAATGCGCCTAAAATATATGTTACAGAGAAGAACAAAAACTTATGGTGATGTAAAAAGGTCCGGAGAGATAATGTTGTCAAAATATCTATAAGACTAGATTAAGACTCGCAACTTGCGGAATGAAAATTATATATAATTATTTTAATATTATATATTTTTCTATATTATAAAATAATTAATATATATTAAAAAATTAAAAATTCTGTAATTATTATATTTATAATTAAATTAGTGCAAACTCATATAAATAAATTTCGTTTATCGAAACAATTATTTTTTTCTATTTTATATGATACTAGGGTAAACCCGCCCTACGGACGGGAATCAAATGGAAAATAGTTAAAAATATTTTAATTTTGTATACATAATTAAAAATATTTAACCCTTAATAAAAATGATTCTTTGCTTTTGCCGTTTTTGTTAAAAATATGATTTTATAACTTTTTTATGGTAAATGTTTGTTTTAACTTAATTAGATAATTAAGTAAATAAGTTATCCAAATTGACAGTTGAAGTTACAAACATGAATTATGAATTATTTATCTCTATTATACATTTATACATGTTTATAATCCATTGATATTTTTTATATTTTTTTTTACAAATTTCCTTCTAAATCTATTGAATTAAATGATGGAAAAAGTGAACTGGTATAAATGTTTTTTTTTAAAAGTTAGCTAGATTGTAAAATAATTTAATATTTATTATTACTACTGAAAAAGAGTATACATATTCAACACGGCACAGGGACCAGTGTCTATGGCGACCAACCTACAGATAAACAGATGTGATGTTGGTTAAAGGATATGTATGCATTTATATATCTGCAAATTTCAAGTAGTAACCTGTCGAAATAAGCTTCCCCCGCAGTTGACTCCTCGTCGAAATAAATGTGTGTCCCTGAGGTAGCATTAAGGAACAAACAGCCTACATAGCGACAATTTAATAAGTATATTAGAGAGGGTTAGCAATATCATGAACCTCATAAAAATTATTACTTAATAAACTGGGACGACTGAATACTTCCAACCATTTTAGGGTTAATGCTGGTAGCAACAACCACCCTTGGATCAACACACATGGCTTACTTTCTAACAACACCCATCAATTCATGAAGAGATCGACCTTCCACTGTGTCTAAATTCCGTAAATTAGATATTTTCATTTTTGAAGAGAGAAAACATCGTCAGAGTTATATTTTTGACAATCTCTTTGATGCCATTAACAATACTCTCCTTGTGATCCCTCCCTTCTTTTCTTCTTTGTTTTCAACAAAGTAACTACAATAACAACAACAACAACAAAAACAATACCTTTACTACCATTCATCAACTGATTCGACGATTCGATGTTATAAGCAAAGGTTTAGGCTTTATTCAAAAGGATTCCTTAAAAAGATCTTAGATTCCCAGCTCAATAACAAAGATGTTAAAATTTCAAGAAACAGAACCATGAAAGAGAGGAGGAAGAAATATTTCAGACCTGGTTTGTCTTGCTTTCACTTAGATGTGTCTTCTAAAGTTTCAGATGGATGAAGTGGAACTGAGGGAAATGAAAGTAGAGGGATTTTCAATGAAATCAGAAAGTCTAAACTCTCCATGAAACTGAAAGTTGATAATGAGTTTTCTCCTCGCCGACTTTCTTTACATTGCGAGCCTCCCAGAATCTTAGGAGACGCACGGCAACACCGCCAGTTTTCAATAGCAGACTGGTGTTAGCCATTCTAGTTACTGAGAGAATAAAAAAATGATCAAAAGGAATGAACTGATGAATTTTTAGAAAAAAAACTCTGGAACTAGCCATTTGAAAGAGAGCAAGTGTGGTAAGAGAGATATCGGATGGTTATCACAGAAGGAAAAAAAAACTATATATAACCGTGGTTTCGCCGACTCTGAAAATATGTCGACACATTGAGGCGGAAATCGTGTGTGAGTAGTTAAGGAGATGCTCAGTGCGATTGAGTCCGTTTCAGGTGTAGACTCCTTTCATAGTGAGGAATTGCAACCAAAGAAAAACATGTGTCTTTGGAGAAACATCTTGTTGATGTACAGCAAGCTATTGCCAAAATGAATAAACCGGGAGAAGAACCTGATGTAGTGAATACTCAAATAACAGGGTATGAATTCACTTGCTCTGTATTCATATATATCAACATTTATATTTATAAATTGATATTGCATTGCTTGTGTTTGATGTAGAGTGTAAATACCAAAGCACTTCCCAAGTGTTATCTGGTTGATTGGTGTGATGTTGATGTGAATGTTGCTGAGAGACGGGTTGTTTCATTTGATGCTGATGAGTTAGTCAATGGAATTCATTTAGGGCCTAACGCTGTAAAAGTTTTAGTTGAAACTGCAACCAAACCAGACACGTTTTTATGGAGACCTGCACACAATATGTTTACACTCGCGGATGCAGTAGGTGAGATGATTTCATGGCATGCCGATCATTGTATTTTTCCAACAGAAAATTGCAATCCACAGGACAATGCTCTTAATGTTAAGTTTCCTGATTTTTTGTATCCAGCATTCGACTTCCTCGTTACCTGATTCTTTCATATTTTTAACTCTTTCTTTTTTTTTTTGGCAGAGCCCTTCCACAAGTGAAAATAACACTTGCAAATTGTTGGACTATGTACAGAATGACGAAGTGGTTGCTGTAGGTCGCTGGGAAACTGTAGAACCAAAAGCCTTGGTCAATGGACTTCCTCTAGGTCCAAATGCAATCAAAGTGTATGTGGATTCGGTAGTCAACCCAAAGGCATACATATGGAGGCCTACAGTTGGCAAGACAACTATGGAGGATTATCAGAACTGTTTTGTAGCATGGCCTGCGACTAAAGTTCAGTTTAACTCAAGAACACCATTTTCTACAGCTTCAGAAAGACCAAGTTCAAAAACAGTAAGTTCAACATCTAAGAATCAAAACTCTCCACTTAGTGCAGCCACTTCAGGGAAGAAACCAGCAGTGAGTTCTAAAGAGAAGTATACAACTGAGGAATCTCCCTTAACACCACCAGCTCCTACAAAGAAACCAGCAGCGAGTCCGAAAAAGAAATCTCCAGTACCTCCAGCATCTCCTCTTCGCAGATCAGAGGTATTTTTCCTTAACTATTTGGTTGCTTCTCGTGTGAAGCTTGAATTTTGATTTTGGTTTTTGCTTCCCGTACTTGCAGCGCACCAAATTAAAGGAAAATCAAAAAATAAAGCTCCCCGATCTCTCCGGAAATAAGGTGATAGTGGCTGAAGGACGTTGGTCATCGAATAATCCTCAACGTCTTGTCCACTTTGAAACTTTGGGCCCTGGTGATCCATTAAGCTTAATTAATAAATAATGTTTTAAATTAATTATGTTATTTTGATTATATAAATTTGTGTAATTATTATTCTATTATGCATTTAAATATTAAAATATGCAATTAAATATACAAATAAAAACAAATATAGCACAAAATCAAATAAAAAATTGTGTCAATATACGAAATTATATTGCACAAAAAAGCTATGAAAATTACAATACTAGCACGATAAATAAGATACGTAAAATTATTCAAGAACAACAAAACAACGCTATTATACGTGAACATCTCGACAAAAAAAAAACGTTACGAAAAAAACTTCCATGGCGAAAACTAATAGCCATTAGAAAGTATATCATTGCAGTGAAAAAAAACCATATAAAGTTAAACAATGACAATAAAAAGAAGTTCAGTGTGTGACTGAAAAACTACAAATCGGAATAGACAGATGAGTGAAAACCCTAGCTATTATAGCCGCCTTGTCCAGTGTGTAAAAGTGTCGATCCCCTTTCTTGTTCTCCCTCCCTTCCCTTTTCTAGAGCTCTCCATCATTTGACCTAGTTCGGTCAGGATTTGGGGAGGCTTTTCGTAACGGGCCTTGCCCTCGGCCCATCTTGCGGAGCTTGCCGTACGGTCCTTATTTGTCATAAGTCGTATGACCCGACGCCAAGGCGGATCGTCACCTTTCTTTGGGCCGAGCAAGGCCCATCAGAATTCGCCCAGAGCTGGCTAAATGCATTCTCTTTTGGGCCTTATAGTGGGATGAAATCCACCCTCTACAGTAAGTCCCCCAGTCCGTGGCGACTTAAGCGGTGAGTCGGCGCGGATTTTGACTTCTGGGTCCAAAGGAGAATTCATTTCGCCATTAGCTCGGTTGTTTTGTTTCGTTGCTGCTTCGACAGCTCGTTGTTCGACTTCTCGCACGCTCAACATATCGTTTCGTCGCTAGGTCGTCGTTCGAGTTCTCGTGCATTCGACATATCGTTTCGTCGCTAACTCGATAGCCGAATTTTTGATTGCTTGCCACTTTGCTTCGTTAGCTTGTGGATAGGGTAATGTCACATCTGTTGCACCACTTCTTCGCTAGCTCTTCAATCTCGAGATTAACGAGAATACCAACAGTCGCGAAGAAATGAGCGGTTTTTGAGATTGTAGGCCCCATTTAAGTCAGAAGATGAACAGACGCATGTGAAGCGAGGCCCATTTACGCTTTATATACCTAATTATGACTCGTGGGAGTCGCGCCCCTTCTTCCTATAAATATTCCTCCATTCTTCAACCCTCCCAATTCTTCGCCACTTCAGGTATTTTCGTTCTCTCTCTTCCCTCCGCTTTCTCTCTCTAGATTTGTAGAATATATAGTGTCGGTAAATATCATGTGTCCGAGATGGAGTTTGACTCGTGAGGAAAAGGCTAAGCATGTCGCGACGTCGCCAAGTCCCGCGAGGGATGAAAGAACCGGGGAACCGCTGGAAGACTTTAACCTAGCGGTTAGAAATTCATTGATGGATTGCGTCGGGCTCGATTTCGCGCAGAGGCAGTTGGTCGTTGACTCGGTGAGGCTGGAGAGGGGTGATGACGACGAAAATGCTGCCGCGGTGATACTGAACGTTCCTCCGGTGATGCGACAAGGGTCACCGTCGTCTTCCAGGAGCGGTTCGGCGGCTCGTGCTCAATCTCCTCCTCCCTGTCCTAGACGAACTCGTGCCCCTCGAGCCGAGTGAGTTAGCGATAGTTCGTCAGAAAGGGGAGATCTTCCAAAGGTTCCAACACGTTACGATGGTCTGGGTGTTTTTGAGCGAAAATCCGCTATTCCGCAAGGGCTGCTTCATCCGGCTGATGCACAGTCGTGGGAAAACGCAGAGAGGACTCGGTCAACTGTGGAGTCGGTGGAGGCTTTGCTCGTAGCTCGCAACGCTGTTGGGGTTACTTATCTGATTCCGACTGAGGACCAACGCTCGTGGTCTCCGCCAGTCGGCTACCAATGCCTTTACGAGTCCTACTTCGGGGACGACACTAGGCTATGGTTTCCGTTGCCTCGCATCCTGACGTTGTATGCCTCGCGTCATGATCTCGCCATCTGCCAGTTGGTGAATGGGACGTATCGCATTATGGTGGAGCTTATGGTTATGGCGGCGGAGATCAGGATATCTCTATGTGTATATGCGTTTGAGCAGTTGACGACGCTTGCTCGCTTAAAGGAGTCGAGTCACCGAGGCATTTTCTCGATCAGGATGAGGCAAACTTATAATGTCATCACCGGTCATCCGGGCAAGACAGCGGACTGACAGCACTCCTACTTCTTCGTCAAGTCTGATCAGTTTGCTTTCATCGATCCTCCTGATGACGAATTCAGGACTTATCGGAACAGTGAACCCGGTAGTTAGCTCGCCTCGATTTATTTTGCTCCGTGTTTAGTCTAACCCATCTTCTTTTGTTGTGCAGTTGTGCATCCGAACTTCTGGATAACTGACGCTGCTGTCCCGCCTACATTCCTTTCCAACGCTCAAGCTTTAGCTGAATTGGGTTATCGTAAGTGGCCCGATATCAACGAGGAGAAGATTCGACGCTGGTTGGACCGTATTAACCAAGGTAAAGAGTTATGCTCGGCCTTCGGATCATCCTTCATGTTGAACTTTTCTGAAGTTATTTCTTGGACAGGTAACTGGGAGAAGGAGTTTCGGTCCGAGGCGAAGCCGGGAAAGAAAAGGTCTAATCTTTTTACTCCGACGAAACAATGAGCAATCAAAAGAGCGAGAGAAATGAGGGACATGGTTGATCTTTATGATGTCATCTTGCCGTCTAACCCAAAGGATCTTCTGGGTGTGATCGATGGGTTTAGGTTGGATGGAACCGACCCAAGTCCCGACGAGACTGCTCCCGTCCACGTGAGTAGGAAGAGAGCTCGCACCAACTCTTCTGGGGAACAACTTGGTGGATCCCATGCTTCGGGGGGAGCCACTTCTGAGGCTGCCACCACAAAGAGAAGAAAGAGGTCGTCAGCCAACACCCGCTATGATTCAGGGACTGGAGGGGTGTCGCAACTTGGGGACGAGCTAGGAGCTACGGAGACTCATGTTGATCCCCCACTGCTGAGACTGGCATTGAGTCATCGGCAGACTTGGCTATCGCTCCGATTGGTCCTAATGTTGAGGGGGAAACCATCCCGGGGGACCAAGGAAAGAAGAAGAAGAAGATGAAGAAGAAGAAGAAGAAGAAGAACACAAATCGGGAATTCGGCGCACCACGCGTCGACCCGGAATCTGGAGTTCCCAACATTGAACCAAACTCTGAGGTTCAAGGCACTGAAACGGGATCCGAGTTGCCGCCAACTGATGAGGCAGTTACCAAAGGACAAGATGTTGAGAACCCGCCTGAGCAATCTTCAGGGGCGATTACTCGGCCGGGGATAGGACCTTTTCCAGACAAAGTGAAGTTCTCCTTCAAGGATAATTCTCCCCTTGTCTACAATGGCCCAAATGCGCCGAGCTCTCTTGTCTGATCAAAGGCGTGCCGAAAGAGCTTCACCGGTGGATCACTTATTTTTCCGTGACGCCTACATCGACATGGCTCGGAACCTAAAGATAATACCTTCCTTCAGAAGTTTGCCTCGTTCATCCTAATCCTCTTTACTGAATGTCCTTGTTTCTTTCTTCGTTTTGCCAACTCGCAGGTGGAAGGTAACATGAACTTCTTAGTGGAGAAGTATGACTCTGAGCTTAAATCGGTGTATTCTAGCTTAGGCAAAGCTAGTCTGGAGACTAAGGATGAGAGGAAACGCGCTGCTGAATTGGAAAGCTCGCTCGAACAGGTGAACGAAGAGAGAAATTAGGCGATCAATCGTGCTGAGGCTGCTGAGAAGATGGCTGAAGAAGCCTCAAGTAGGTTGAAGGCTGCTCAAGATGCGGTTGCCGAGCTGGAGAAGGAGAAATCGCATCTGGAGCAGGAGATGCGTGAGTTCGCGGAGCACCATGAGAGGGGGCTCGCTCGTCTTAGAAATTTTCGAATTTACAAGGTCACCAGAGAAAGGGTGAGGGTTCATGCCGCCATGGTCGCCAAAGCGCAAGCCTGCTTCGACCGTATTCGCGATCGCGAAGTTCGCTTCAATGATTATGACGATGCGCGATGCTATTATGCTCAAGCGTTTGGTACCCGCAGTTGTCAGGAGCTTATGAAGAGGGAGGGGGAAGCTATTCCGCAGGGGAAGATTGACTTCTACCTTGCGGAAGAGACCAAATAGAAAGCTGAGGCCGAGGAGCTCGACGTCGGGGCGATCCCCGCAGACGACCTTAAGCTGTCTCCACTACACTTGAGCTCTGCCTACGTGGATAAGGATCTCCTTTCCAAGTTGGAGGCTGAGTATCTTAGCAGGGTCCCCTTCAACGAACACGGCTCGAATCTACATACTGTTAACCCGGCGACCGTTGCCGAGCTCCAGAACCCAAGCCGTTCTCTTGGCGCCCATTCCATTTGCAGTGTTAGGAATCGGGCTTATAGAGGGAACAAGAATCTCCAAGACGCTAGTAAGAAGACAGGTGTGGTCGAAGTATCTGACGAGGAAGGGACTTCAAAATTCAAAGATTCCGCGGATCAAGGTCGCGAGGGTTTGGATAGTGATAAATCTCAATCCGGTGAGGTTGATCTGAGCGGCTCCGCAGAACGTCGCGAGGGAGATCCGCAAGTTTCGTCGACCAACGCAGCCGAGGATCCCCAAGCGTCGTAGACTCGTCCTCAAGACGGTGATACGGAGATCCCGAAGGAGTGATCACAATCCTTGTTTGTTTTTTTGTTGTATCTTTTGGCTTCTCCGTTGGTGGAGTTGTTTGAGTTCTGCTTCATTGTTGAACTTATCCTTTTGTTTTGATGAACCTGTTCTATCAAGGCAAAACCGTGTCGGCTTATCGAGGTGTTAGCTTGTTCCTTGAAGTTCGACTTATATTTTGGCAACCACCTTAGATTTTAACTCGCTCGATCAAAGTAACTCGTTAAGTTATTTCTCGTAAGGTACTCGACTCAAGGCTATCAATCGAATCGGTTTAAGCTCGTATGTTGCTACAGTTGCTCGTTTCAAAACCAACAGAACATAAGTACGAGTAAGATGATTCTAGAGCAATCAACGTATTCAAAATGTCATAAAATAATTTTACAGAGCCTTTTGGTCGGCCAACCCATTACTCGCAAATTATTATGAATTCAAAAATGATCGTCTTTTGTCAACCGGCCGTAGGTCGGTTTGACGAGGTCAGTCGCCAGCGTACCTGATCAGGGTGTTCTTGCTAGTCGGTCGGACCCGAGTACCAGTACACGGCTCGTCGCTTGAGACGTGTTGCTAAGCGAGGGCGTAGGTATCGCAAAAGTTCTTGGAGATACGACCTTGGTGGTGCGTTTGTCCAATCGAACAAAGTAGCTGGGAAGCGTGAGTGCTCCCTAGTTGACTTATGTTTTTTTTTTGTTACAGTTGGATCCGTGAGGGCTACCTATGTACCAGAATTGAGATCAAACCATTCATACTTCGGTTGGGCCGAATGGAAGTGGCTAAGGGAGCGCATCCGTTGCGGGTAATCGAGCTGAGGAGCTGTTTTACCTTTTTTTTTTTGATTATAGCTGGACCTGTTAAAGCTGCCTACGTACCCGAGTGGGGATCAAGCTATTCGTAGTTCGGTTGGGCCGAATGGAAGTGGCTAAGAGAGCGCATCCATTCGACGAGTAAACGGGCTAAGGAACCTGTTTACTTTTTTTTTTTTTTTTTGAATATTTTTTTTATTTTTTTATTTTTTTTGTGTCGAGCAGCGGATGGTCGCGTACTCAAAGGGTCTGGTCGTTCGAGACTTACGGTAAGTAGAGAGGGAGATGCATCGAGTTCCACGCACGCGGGACTTCCTTCGTCGGAGGTGTCAAGTCAGTAGACGCCCGATTTGATAACTTGATTGATCTTGTATGGTCCTTCCCAGTTCGCACCGAGCTTGCCGGTGTTTTTTTCCTTGTTGTTTTCAAACACTTTGCGTAAGACCAGATCGCCGAGCTCGAGCGGACGTGCTTTTACCTTCTTGTTGTAGTAGCTCTCGTTTTGGTTTTGGTAGTTCTGAATGCGCAGCAGGGCTTGGTCTCGCTTCTCTTCGATCGAGTCGAGTGCATCGAGGAGCATCTCTGGATTGAATTCTTCGTGCTGCGGCATCTTGGGCAGGTGCCATTGCCTCGACGCCATATGCTAAGGGGAAAGGTGTTGCCTTTCTCGCACCTCGTGGAGTAGTGCGGTGAGACCAGAGGACGCCGTCGAGCTCGTCCGCCCAGCATCCTTTCTTGAGGTCGAGTCTCTTTTTTATGCCATCTATGATGGCTTTGTTGGATGATTCGGCCTGGCCATTACTTTGTGGGTACCTCAGGGTGGATGTATTCAGGCGTATCCTTCATCCTTCGCAGAAACCACAGAATTGGTGTGAGATGAATTGCGAGCCATTATCGGTAACGATCTCGTAAGGAAGGCCGTGCCGGCAGATGATGTTCTTCCAGACGAACTTCTGGACCTCCTTGTCGGTGATTCTGGCGTAAGATTCGACCTCTATCCACTTGGTGAAATAATCTGTCAAGACCAGGATAAACCTCCTCAGGCGAGAGCTCGGCATAGGACCTATTATGTCCATGCCCCAGCGCATGAAAGGGTATAGGACTGTCATGGTCCGTAGCAACTCTGTCGGGCTATGGATCGTTGATGCATGTCGCTGTCACTTGTCGCACCGTTTCGCGTAAGCCTCACAGTCCGAAGTTAACGTCAGCCAATAGAAACCCATATTCTTCACCTTAAGAGCTAGAGCTTGGCCGCCTGAATGGTTTCCTGCTGCTCCTTCGTGTGTCTCTGCCATCACGAGTCTAGTCTCTTCGCCATGAATACACTTGAGGAGGATTTGGTTCGCCGAGACTCAGTAGAGGGCATCGTCCGTGAGGACGTAGTTCACGCGTCGGGCCTTTAGTCGTTGGGCCTTCCACTTCTCACCGGGTACTGATCCGTCGCGCAGAAACTTGATGAGCTCGTCTCGCCAATCGATGCAATCGTCTTCAGTCAGTACGCTTGGTTCTTCCACAGCGGGAGTGGCCCTTTCACTTGCTTGGGTGACTAATGCTGCTCGGTTGCTTGCTCGATGCTCGGTTCTTCAATCCTATGAATCCGGATCGTTCGCTTGACTTGGTCATGTAGTTTACTTCCCAAAGCCGCGAGAGCATCGGCGCAGACGTTTTCTCCGCGGGGCACCTTTGTTAATTCGAAAAAATCGAACTCGCGACCGAGGTCTTGAACCAGTTTCAGGTAGGCGTCCATTCTGTTGTTCTTTGCGTCGTACTCTCCGCTGAATTGGCTAGTGACATGCTGCGAATCAGAGTAGTCGTTAACTCGTTTTGCGTTGACTGCTTTCGCTAAACGGAGTCTGGCGAGTAACGATTCATACTCGGCTTCATTTTTTGAAGCTGGGAATCCAAAGCTGAATGATTGCCTGATTAGTTCGCCAGTTAGTGGTTGTAACTGAACTCCTGCCCCAAAGCCTTTGCTAGTCGCCGATCCGTCAACGTGTAGGATCTAGTTTTGGTTGGGTGTAAGGAGGGCTTGTTTTAATTTCGGCGGTAGCTCAACTAGGAAATCCGCTAGGACCTGGGATTTGCTGCGGTTCTGTTTTTGTACACGATGTCATGCTCGCTTAGCTCGATTGCCCACTTGGACAGTTGACCAGACTGGTTTGTGTTTTGCATGACGGTTCGTAGCGGGTGGTTGGATAGGACTTCGATCGTGTGTGATTGGAAGCATGGCCTTAGTTTTTGCGCCGAGGTGCTGACCGCCAAAGCCATCTTCTCCAGAGTTGAGTACCTTGTCTCGGGATCTGTCATTCACTTTCTCGTGTAGAAGATCGGTTTTTTCTCGCTGCGGTCGTCCTTGATGAGTACACTACTGACTGCAGTTTGAGATACGGCTATGTATAGCGAAAGCGTATCCCCGGCTTTTGGCTTGCTAAGCACGGGTGGTGTGGTTAGGTAGTGTTTCAACTGGGAGAAAGCTTCCTCGCATCGTTCGTCCCAGACGAACTTCTTGTTTCTGCGCAAGAGATTGTAAAACGGTAAGCACTTGTCGGTAGATCGTGAGATGAACCTGTTCAATGCCGCGATCCGTCCGGTTAGCCGCTGGACTTCCCGACTAGTTTTTGGGCTGGGTAAGTCGAGAATCGCAGAAATCTGCTTGGGATTAGCCTCGATCCCCCTCGGTGTCGCTATGTATCCCAGGAACTCACCTGACGTGACGCCGAAAGTACACTTTGGTGGGTTGAGTTTCATCCCGTACTCGTTCAGGGTCTTAAAGCATTCTGCCAAGTGCATGGGGTGGTCCTCGGCTCGTAGTGATTTGACTAGCATGTCATCGATGTAAACTTCCATTGTGTGACCGAGTTTGTCGGAGAACATCTTGTTAACTAAACGTTGGTAAGTGGCTCTGACATTCTTTAGTCCGAAAGGCATGAAAACGTAGTAGTACGTCCCTCTATCGGTTATGAAGGCGCTGTTTTCTCGGTCGTTCGGATGCATCATGATTTGATTATATCCCGAGAACGCGTCCATAAATGTGAGGAGTTCATTGCTGGCTGTCGAATTGACCAAACGGTCTATGTGCGGGAGTGGGTAGCTATCCTTTGGGCAGGCCTTGTTGAGGTCGGTGAAATTCACGCACATTCGCTACTTGCCATTCTTTTTCTTGACGACTACTGGGTTGGCCAGCCACTCCGGATATCTGACTTCTGCAATAGAGCCAGCAACCAACAATCACTCCACCTCCTCGCTTACTACTCTCGAACTTTCGGGTCCTAGCTTCCGTCGCTTCTTCTTGACGGGTTTGAACGTGGTATCGACGTTGAGTTTGTGGGAAGTGACGGCATGATCGATTCCCTTCATGTCGGATGTTTCCCAAGTGAATGTTGATTTGTTAGCTCGGAGGAAATCAACGATGGTAGCTCGCATTTCGTCGTAAAGGTAAGCCCCAATACGTACTACTTTGCTCGGGTCCTGATCATCGATTACGACCTCGGTCACCTCCTCTTTTTGTGGGTAAATCTTCTGGATTTTTTTCGCCACGGTGTTGTCATGGGATGCGACTTGCTATAGTTTTACGTTTGCAACGAGTAGCTCGCGTGCCGCTTGCTGATCACCCCTGATGGTTCTGATTCGGCCGTCGTTTCCTGGGAATTTAACGCACTGGTGGTAGGTCGATGCTACCGCCTTCATCGAATGGAGCCACAGTGTCCCAAGTATGACAAAGTAAGGTGCATTGGTTCCGACGATCGAAAACTTGACTGAACGGGTCACGCCTCCGGCGTACACTGGGAGGCGAATTGTTCCGATCATTTCCTCTGAGACCCCGTTAAACCCAGTGAGAGACCGGGAAGACGACTTAATGAGACGAAGATCCACCCCATCTTTTCAAGTGTGCTTTGGAAGATAAGATCAACCGAGCTGCCGGTGTCGATGAGTACTTTGGTGACTTCGCAATCACCGATACCGACCTCTATTAGTAATGGGTCATTATGGGGTATATGGACTCCAATCGCGTCTTCGGGCGAGAAAGTGATTGATAACTCGTCGTCCGGCCTGACCTGCCAGTCGAGTGACGATTTCGCTTTGCGCTGGTGAGCTTTTATGGAGCGAACCGAGCTACCGCATGGTGGTGACCCGCCCATTATAACATTTAGGTATGCAGGTTTGTTGCTCGTCAACCGCAATCTTAGGTTGCTACTGTTTAAGCTGGGTGGCTTACGTGTGCCTATCGCTGATGGTTTATCCGTCTCCTTTTTGAGTTGATTCAGATGCTGTCGGAGGTCGCTCTGTTTAGCTTTTAATAGCTTTTCTCGAAGATCAACGTTCTTCGATTGTATCTTAGATCGTAAAATCCGTCATTTCTGGTTCTGAGCTAGGGTTGGGATTCAAACGTCGAGCTTTAGATCAGTTAAGCTTTTCTCTGAGGTCTGGCGCATCAGCTTGGTCTTTTCCTGACCTCCGCTTGGTGAGAAACGTCCGTAGGTCGCTGCTTTCTGATTCATCACTAGACGACGAGGCAGGGCTTGTGAGGATAACCTGGATCTGCTTGCGAGTTCTAGGTTGTTCCTCGTCAGTTTGCTCGTCGTCGCGTTCGTGCGATCCGGAGCCTTCACCTCTCGGCTCAGTCTCGTCGTGCTTTGGTTTATCTTGCGGCTTTTTTTTATATTTTTCTTGTCCTTGTTTTTTCTCCAGTTAGTATTACTCTTGGCCCGTGGATTGGCAGATCGATTTTAATGTCTCCCGATTCATACCTACGGAACATGATTTCTTTTAGCTGAACGCAGTCTCTGGAGTCGTGGGCTTTTGATTTATGATAAGGACAGTACGGTCCTCGCTCTTCTGCATCATCTTTTGCAGGAGGGTTCGTGCCTTTAGATTGGTCATTTTCACCAGTTGCAGATCGCAGGACCTTATTCAGTTGGTAATGGTTCCATCGTTTACTACATACGGTTACTATCCTTATCGCGGTAACTGTCCTTATAGCAGGACCTGATCGCGGGTTCGTGAGCTTGAACAGGTCTGAAGCTGTTTTCTTCTTTGTTGTGAACATGAAATAGTGTGAGAGGAAATCCTTCGAGAGGTCGCGAAAGCTACCAATCGAGTTTTCGGGAAGGTGGGTGAACCAGTTTAAGGCCGGTCCCTCGAGACTTTCGACGAACCACTGGCAGTAGCCAGCTTCGCGCTCCCCGTCAGAAAGGTTAGCTCTGCACATTGCTATGTTGAACGCCGTCATGTGTTCGGTTGGGTCGTCGCTCCCTCCGAAAGTGGATAGGCGGATCTTTTCCTTTGATCGCAGCCGCACACTACTGATTTCTCGCTTGAAAGGAGTTCGGAGCGTGTCAGGGACGACGCTGTCGATCTGTGGAGCGAAGCTCGTAACACTGTGTATCTTTGAGGTAAACTGCTGGAGGGCGAGTTTCATTTTTTCTACCTCGCGGATGGTTCGTTCATCAGCTCCTCCTATTGTTTGGGGAGCGTTGCCAGCTGGCTGGGTTTGCTCCTCCTCCTGGTGTTCGTCGGCGGTATTCGGTACGGTCGCGAACAGTCTACGGCGAATTATCGTGTCGGTTCGCCGGCAAGGGGAGCGAGGAGAGCAGCAATTGCGGCGAGCTGAGCCGTAGTCGCCTTCTGGATCTCGTCTTGTTGAGCTAGATGTTCCATGATGGCATCTGTTGGGGTCAAAAACGGTACGACAGAATCAAC
>JABAYD010001864.1:0-11005 GCA_014822095.1 Diplotaxis tenuifolia
CAAGTTGGGTTAAGGCTCTATCGATCGATACTCCTGTCGAGATATCGATCGACGGCACATATATCGACCGACACAAGCTGTCAAACGTCGGGCGATATCGTCAGCAATTAAGTCAATAGGCGAGTTTATTTAGCGAGAGCTATTGGATCAACTTGAATATAACTATTTTCTCTTATTGTTTCAAACCTACAACCAATCTCTTTGAGCAACTTATCATTGCTCACAAAACTTCTATTTACTTTTAAACCTTTTCAACCTAGCATAATCATATAGGATTACATCTTTTGTGTTCCTTAGCTCCTCATGATTTGATCCCTAAGTACTACAACTGAACCTCTAATTTGAGAGAGTAATTCACTCCTTAGAGTAATTTGAGTGATATCAACAATCAAGACCAGTACGCCAATAGGTCCGCGATTAAACCTTCAGAAACCCATGCATTTCAAATACACCCCAAAAACTACTTTCTTGTGAGTCAGCACCCTTATTGTGGTCTTCATCATGAAGATCCTCTTGATCATGTTGAGCCACTAGAAGACTTTGTATCTGGCATCCAGGGGAATGAACCAACCAAAGATTACGCCATCTGCAAGCTGTTCAACTTTTCACTCTCTAGAGATGCTAAACATTGGCTGAGGCTTCTACCACCAGGATCTCTCACTACATGTAAAGATGTCAAGACTGCATTTTTGAATGAACGAAAGCTGATTGACATGTTATCCTTGTTGAGCTTTATATATCCTCCAACTTAAACCACTATATCTATATAATCCGGATTACCTGAATAGAAACCCAACATCTAGCTACTTCTTAGTATCATTACAACCAACATCAAATCAACCGAACAACTACCTCATTCAAAACCTGCTTTAATTATAAATCAATCTCGACCTAACTTTGTTACCGATTAGATCTATAGCGTCCCTAGCTCTTTGTGGATGCCATCCCTAAGTACTACAACTGAACCTCCTATTTGAGAGAGTAAAGTCTTTAGGGTAATTTGAAAAAACATCATCAAATTTGGCGCCGTTGCCGGGGAGCTTTTACCACCTTTAGATCTAATTTTAAATTTTGGTTATTCATTTGTTTTTATTTGTTTTTATTTTTACTTGATTTCTTAAAAAAAAATTCTTTTATTCTTTCAGGTGCATGCCCACAGTACCAGAAGAAATAAGGAGAAATCACTGCTATTCTCAGAGGATCCCACTAGCTTGGAACGTTCAATCTGCAAAGGAATACGATCCGATCGTTCCACTGCAACACTATCTCATCGATTGATATTCACACCACACCGTCGACAGAAACTTTGTATCCATCGACTGACACTCTCCACCTGACATCGATCAACACACCTTTCAGAACGTCGAGCGATATTACACTGCCGAGATACATGGTTGCGATATTGATTCTCAGAGCTGGCGCGGACAATCTAGATTCGTCGAGCTGACTTGTTTTCGTCGTGAAATCTCAATGGAAACTCTGATTGAGATGAAACAAAAAGTTGTGCGATCGGGAATCAAGAGAAAAGATCGAGGGGCGGTCCAGGTCGCCGTACGGCGAGCTAGGTGAGCCTGTCCAGCTCACCGTACGGTGAGCTGGCGCGGACAAACTCGATTCGGTGAGCTGACTTGTTTTCGTCGTAAAATCTCAACGGAAACTCCGATTGAGACGAAATGAAAAGTTGTGCTATCGAGAATTGAGATAGAAGCTCAAGAAGCAGTCCAGACTGCTGTACGGCGAGCTGGGTGAGCTTGTCCAGCTCGCCGTACCCAGCTCGCCGTACTGCAAGCTGGCGCGGACTCATAGTCTTTAATCTAGATTTAGGGATTAATTGAGTAATAATAATTATCCTTTAATTCCCCAATTACAGCTAGTTGATCTAACTTACTAGATTTACACGAGAGTTAAATCTATTGAGCTAGAGAACAACAATAACCTAACCGTAAAGCTTGCCAGGATCAATATCGACCGACGCGACCATTGTCGTAACGGTCGATATTCTGAAGGGTGATCGATCAATGTTCTTGTTAACATATCGATCGACACTTTCTCGCAATTAGCTAACGATAGTAGCTAACCGAGGTCTGGACAAAGGAAACCTTCTTGGTTTCATAATTTGTTTGAGTTCGTGAAATTTGAAAACCACTTAAGCCCCATTATAGGTTATAACTACATATATTCATACCTGAGATAACACCTACGTCTAGCCATCTTCTCAACTGAAATCAATCTTAAAAATATCTCTGAACAATTTGCTTGTTCACTTTAATCATTTACCTCTTTAATCGTCTAGTCTAACATTATTTAAATCTAACAGTCTATTGAGTAATCCTAGAGTCTCTGTGGATTCAATGCTTAAGTAGTACGACTGAACCTCTTATTTGAGAGAGTAAAGTCACTACTTGAGGTAATTTGAGTGATATCAGACTCTTCCTAAACCTGTGTTCCTGAGGTTTGCCAAGGGTGGCAAAGATTCGAGAGGTATATGTGGGTTGTGCACAATGCTGAGGTTCCTCCGCCCAATTTATGGGTTCCTTCGAGGAAAGGGGCGAAGAAGGGCCAGTTTGGTCCGAGGGGGAGTACTCGTTCTTCCCTTGGTCGTATGCGACGATCTCGCATGGTCCCCAATTCGGTTCATCTTTTCCTTCCTCAACCTGGTCAAAATGCTAGGAATCCACCTCCGGGGTATTTTTCATGCTCCGAATCTTTCGTGAATTACTGCCACTTATAGTTTCCCTTTCCGCAAGCTATAGTAGAGTTTACGGATCGACTTAGTTTGTCGATCAGTCAGCTTACTATAGCCGCGTTGCAGCATCTTGTCGGTATTTTGGTGCTGGGTTAGGAGCATGGCTTGTCCGTTAACGAGGATTACATCGAAGCCAGGCTGTTGCCTAAGGCCTCGGGCACCGAGGGTTTTTATTCCTGTACCCGCGTAAGAAGTCGATTGTTGAGAGGTTCTCTTCGAATGCTCATGATTGGGCAGATTTTTTCTTCTTCGTCCGAATTGATAGCTTCTTAGTGGAGGAAGGCTGCACTTCCATGCTCAAGACCAAATGGGGTGGTAGAGGTATTCAGATTGTACATTCTTGAATAGGTTGTTTCCAATTTCTTACCTTGCACCTTGTTTCTATTTCAGAGTCCGACCTTTGCGCTCTGAAGCCTGAAGATCTCGGAGAAGTCTGGAAACTCCTTCGCGGCGGTCCGTTCTACTGGGGTCACTTTTCTCCGAAGAGAATTAGTCGTGTCATGTAGTTGCGTACTATCATGCTGGTTTTCAATGGAGCGATCCAGTTGAGTTTGAATCGGGGCCGAGTAGGGGCAACACTTCGGATGTTAGGGAGAAGTCAAGGTTTCCGCATGGCTAGGAATTTTGTTTGACATATGATGATCAGTGTCGGGATGAATAGTGTTCGGATGAAGAGAATTCTGAAGAACAGTTTTTGGATGGATAGTGTCGATTGACGGGAGAAGAACAGTGTCAATCGATGTCAGGCGAACAGTATTGATCAACATAAAGATTGTGGTAATGATCGATTTAGAATTCGTAGTGTCGATCGACGTGAAGGTCGTATCACCAGTTCTAGTTTCTTGTTCATCATCCTCTACCATATATCCCGTCATTGACTCCATCTCGTTCTTTAGATTTGCTAAAGCATCATAGATGAATTTGTTGAAAAAGACTCTCACGATATCAATCCATGAATCCGTAGGATTCCCATACATAAGCCATTCTAGGAGGCTTATTATACCCACAGATTGTGGATGTTCTTCCGAGAAACTTATGAAATAGAAGCAGACACTGAAAGAATCTTCAACCATATCAAAGAAAAGATGAGAAACAAGATGACTTTAAAGAAGAAGAGTGATCCAAGGAGGTTTGCCGCACCCTGTTTGTCAAGGGTATCGAGTTTCCTCATGCTTTATGTGATACATGAGCTTTAGTCAATATCCTCCCAAAAAATTCATGGCATATCGATTAGTCTGAAGATAGAGCCATCCAAAGAATCATTCACTTTTGTCGCTTGTTCTTAGAGGAACTTAGGAGGAATCATCAGATATTTGGAGGTACAAATTAATAATGCTCTAGTTCCAATTGATGTCCACGTTTTGGACATCAATTTGCATTGGAACTCATCTTTTCTAGCATTCATGGCAACCGTTGGAGCGGTAGTTGATATGCAAAACAATAGGTTGTGCCTTACATCGATCAATCCTAAAGCCTAATATGACCAAGTATGTGTTGGTAAGCTCTAGAAGCCCTCAGTAGGTCGTGTAGATGACCTAGAAATTGTTGCTTCATGTTTTTGTGGAGCTGAGTACGAAACCGAGTATGAAGCATCGATCTAGACACTCACTGCATCATCGATCGACATCCATCACAGTCGACCATCGATCGACAGCCATCACAGTCGACCATCGATCGACATCAACATAGACGAATCGATCGATAGTCACCATGATAAATAGATAGAAGGTTTTCAAGAAAGTTCTATTGATAGTTGGGAGAGTGACTACTACAAACCATGTGATGCTATCACCACCGGTCCACCCTCAGAGCACTATGATCTAAACACATAGGCGTACGAGAAGTATTACCAGGAGGTAAGGGCGACTGAGTACGAATTACTTAAGGAGGAAGATCCGTTTTCAAGTCGTTATTATGGAACAATGACTAGACCATCGATCGATAGAAGCTACCAAACATCGATCGACAACATCGCTGAAAGGAGATGATTCCCTTTACCACACCACTGCTACCCAGACACTGCTTTCAACACCAAGTTTGAGCCACCAAAGGACTCTCAATAGAGTCGTGGATAACAAGCAAGAATGCTACTCAATTGGCAGTTGGGAAGATAATGGTTTTCATAAGAATTTAGCTGCAGACGCTGTGCAACCTTTAAAGGAGATGATAAAGATGATTGTGAAAAAGATTACAGTAATTAAGGAAGCTAGGAATACACTGGTTGTGATTCATGAGAAGAAAGAGTTCTTTGTGATTACTACACAAACTGAAAGGCAAAATCTATCAACAATTCTTACGTACACACCATCGATCGACGACGAACACGACTGAAACCACTCACTTGGTAGTTGGGCCGATGACCGTTGTGCTCAAAGCTTCGCAGTTGAAACCGTGACCATTGATGATCCACAAGAATCGATAGATAGTGCTATTCCACCATCGATTTATATACCAGATTCATCCGAGGTAAAACCCTGAGCTACCTTAGATCCAAAAATACTAACACCGGAAGAATTTGAAATTTCCATGCACCCAGATGACTATGCACACGCAAGAGATGGACACCTTCTACATATGACTAACAAATACGTTGCAGACACACTGGAGATGGCCAAGGAACATGATTTGGATACTGAAAACATGACATACACATGGTATCGACAAATTGACCGACATGCGACCAATAATTTCAGACAAAGGAAGTTTGAAAGGGAAGAACAAGAAGAATATGGGGTTTACAGAGATGAGAATGGATATGCACATGGGATAGATGGAGATATCATTCATCTGTCAAAATTCACCATCATGAGCCAACGAGCTTATATCTTCCAGAGCACGCAGAAGGATAAACC
Organism: Diplotaxis tenuifolia; assembly: GCA_014822095.1. Classification (NCBI taxonomy): domain Eukaryota; kingdom Viridiplantae; phylum Streptophyta; class Magnoliopsida; order Brassicales; family Brassicaceae; genus Diplotaxis; species Diplotaxis tenuifolia. Next base: position 5,599 of record JABAYD010001864.1, read on the forward strand.
AAACTAATCTCACTCAAATTACCCTAAAGAGTGAATACTTTCTCAAATAAGAGGTTCAACTATAGTACTTAGGGATCAAATCACGAGGAGCTAGGGAACCAATTAAATCTAACTAAATATAAATCTATGTTGGTTTATTTTTCTTAAAGTAAATTGCAATGTGAATATCCTAATCCAGCAAGGTTATTGCTCTACTAATGTGATTGAGGTTTTGAAGCTTAATTGGAAGGAGTTAGACTTAGGGTTTTTATTCAGGTTTTAGGATTATAATCCTATATGCGCTAAACAGTTGTTTGCATGATATTAAAGAGCTTAACTACTTAACAACACATTCAGTCAGATTCTGACCTTACTGAATATATCTATTGACTAGATCTATTGACCAAAACAAATGATGCTTTGTTCGATCAATAGCAGTGTCGATTGATTATTCTATAGGAATATTGATTGATACACCTTTTAGGCTTTAGTAACGTCGATCAACGCGCTTCTGGTCAAGCTTTATATGCGGATTGAATAAGGCTCACCAATACCATTAGACTATTGCTCTCGCTATAACCTAACAATTCTATTAACAAATATCACAACTAACAAATCCTAAAACCAGGTTTCTAGTTAGCAAGTCTAGAACATAAGCATTAAGAATAATTCTATTAATGAATATCACAACTAGAAATCCTATAGTTTAGGCTAATCTCCTCAACCTATTTAAACCCTAAACCTAACAAGTGAAATACTCACATATGGCTAAGCAATTCATAACACAAACAAGGTAAATAAACTGCATAGATAGATAGATAATAATGGAGTTTCCAATCACAAATCTCTTTGGATCTTCTCTCTAACTCTATGAATCCTAATAACCTTTACCTGTGAAAATAAGAATACAAGAAAGCACGCTTTGCCATAAACACTTTAGCGAAGTATAAATACTTAGGTTAAAACTCGTCAAGGGTAGACTTGTAAATTGGTGGGCTTCAAGTCGGTTGGATCACATATTGGACTTTCTTCTCTTCGGCATAAATCAATATCACAATGTGTGAATCGATCGATTATTAATGCTCCATGTCGACCATATGTGGTGGTCGATATCCAACTTTTGATGGTATCTTCTAATTCTCTTCTAAATGCTCCAAAAACATCACTTTCTCCCAAATCTCTCCTAAGCTTTTATAATGCCCTAAAACATAATAATTAGATAATAAAAAACTTATATACCATGGCTAAAAGTGGGTCAAATCCATGGTATATCAAGTCCTCTAGACTTACCCTTTTGCTTATCCTCAAGCAAAACAAAAAGTTAGTCTCTCTGAAAGAGGTTTGAAAATAGTAGGGACTCATAGATTTAAAACATTGAAATCATCAGCTCTATCATATTGCAATCCACATCTAAGAGATCATAATCAAGAAAGCACATTTTGCAATATCGTAGCTTAGCAACCAAATTCACCTATCCAGCAAATTATAAAATATTGTCTAACATTCCCCTTAACTAACCTCATTTCATAACAAAAAATAGATGTGTAGGATTTCCCTTCATAGTATTGATCAAATGACACATGGACTCTTACTCAAACATGTATCTGAATAAACAGGTAATCTCAGTCTGGTTTTTTATCTCCCTATATCTCTCTTCTCTGAATCTTTTTATAACTCAATGCCAATGAACAAAGATAGGTGATAATGCATTCCATCTTGTTCATCTTATTGGTTTTCTTTTTATATATATTTTTTTCTACTTTTGACAAAAATTTAGGCGAATAATGGGATCATTGGTAATGTACCTCTCCCTCGCTTTCATCGAAGTGTGGTCATTCTTTTGAATTAGAATAGTGAGGTCATGGGTAATTTACCTATCCCTCTGCATCTCAGGAAATCATTTCATCTTTTCTTTTTCTAGATGCTGACGAGAGGAGAGAAGGAAACCTTTCAGACCCGAAGGAGAATCCGATCCAGTGTATCTCAAGCCCCAAGACAAGCGGTTGTGTCAGGTTTAGTGTTGGAGGTCAGCTTTGGTTCCTTTAAACAATCTAAAAAGTGTTGATAATTGACGGGTTGATCCACTTTAGTATCTTTAGTACTATCCGTAATAAGTAAATCGGTGTTTAAAAAGTGGTTAGATAACAAGTGAGAATCAAAAAGTTCATAGTCCCTTTCTTGAACTCAATAAAAGATTTTTGAAAACAGTTTGATAAGACTCAAGAAGTAAACTTAATATTAGTAAAACATCCCCCCATACTTAATTTACACTATCCTAGTGTAACTCAGCTGGATGGATGAGGAAAAATAAAATCAAAAGTACTAAATGAAACAACTAAGAATGATATACCTTACTGTACTCAATATCGATCGATGTGACTAGGGTGGCATCGATCGTCGCAGGTGTTGCGCTGTCGATTGTTGTCGGCATGTCTTCATCAGTCGATAAACAGACAGTCTTTCTACTCGGATCGTTCTTCTTTTTTTTTTGAATAAAGTAAAAACGAAAATAACAATTGAAAATATAAATACCTAATAGTGGATTGTCTCCCACTCAACGTTTTGTTATAGTATTTTAGCTTGACTTTGGAGGTATTGGAGCTAGTGTGTGGAAAAGCAGCTACTTGTTGGAAAACAAGCATCCATATCACCTCTGTTGATTCTGAACCAAGTGGCCATGAAATCTTTTGTAGCCTATCCGGAAAGTATTCAATGCTGAAATTGTTCCTCCCAATCCTATCAAGGGCATATTCTGAATATTCCTTTAGTTCCTTATGCACTGAATCAAGCATGGCTTTCTTATCCTGTAAGAGCTTCTCTTGGTCTCGTGTAGACACCGTGTCGATCGATGCGAAAGGTGATGCGCCGATCGTTTCTGGTGTAGGTCTATCAACCGATTTTTCAATTCCTCTATCAATCGATGCTGATGACTCAGGAAGACATGCAATTTGTTTCTTAATTGCTTTTACCTCCTTTTTCAGCCATTGCGTTTCTGTACGTAATCCGCAGTGCTGCTGTCGAATGGGAAGTATATATCATCACACCTTCTGTCAAGTAAGTCCTCAATAGTCCTCAGAGCCTTGTAAACTCTGTCTATGACCTTTTCAACGCATGGTCTTGTATAGAACTTCTGCGATGGTAGATTCTTGGCGTCGCTCGATTTGGATGTATGCCTATCGATTGATGTCGAGCCTCTGAAGTGAAAGTCAAGTTAATTTTGGATGGTACCAACATCCTGCTGCATTCCACTCATCTGGGCAGCTAATTTTTCCAAGTAACGCATAGTCGGGGAAGTGTAACGATGATTCACATCCTCCTCACAAGTGTTAAGTTAATCCTCCAGTGCTGCAAATCTCGCGTCGTTCAATGCATAAGTAGCAGTGTCGATCGATGCGGGTGTATCTCGTCTAATCTTCTCTTTCTTAGAAGCATATCCATGTTCCTCTGCGTCAACTTGATACCACTCAAATTACCCTAAGGAGTGACTTTACTCTCTCAAATAAGAGGTTTAGTTTTAGTACTTAGGGATCGAATCCACGAGGAGCTAGCGATTCAATTAGATCTAATGGTTATAATTAAGCTAGACAAATAAATAAATAAAACAAGTAATAAATAATTAATTAGTAAATAAATCAATAAATAAAACAGTAAACAAGATGAACAATTTAATTATTCAGCTTGGCAGAGAGTTTGTTTGATGGAAGGATGATTACTAGACTTAGGGTTTCATTCAGGTTATTAGAACTCTAATTTATAGATGTTAAGGATTGATTCTAGAACTCGATATCTAATGCAAAAGACAACCAGCTTTCGCTGTGAGTATAATCTATTGACTAAGTTCAGTGTTTTAGCATTCCGAATGCCAACACGGATTGAGCATCGATCGATACTATGGAAAGAGCGTCGATCGATACACGGTACAAGCGTCGATCGATGCTATGATGTTAGCATCGATCGACACTACCTTAGGCAAGCTCTACCGATCTGATCAATTATGTTCAACTAGATTCCTAGACCAACTTTCGTGTGCGCCTAGATAATCTAATCCAGTAGGGCTCGGATTCCGTTAATTGATTGCATTCTTATGCATCTCAGTTGTCCTATTATTCTAGGAACAAACAATTAGTCACACTAACGTGCTTTCCTAACTATTCCAGATCCTACTATAACAAGCTACCCTGGTGTAGAAGAATATATCAATAACCTACAAAGTCTATAATTCAGAAATTCATTCAAAACCCTAGAAAACCTAAACCTAGCAGGTGGATCTACTCAGAAATGATAGTTGTTACATAAATCATAGAATGAATAGATGAAATATAATATATAATAAAATCAAAAGCAACGGAGTTCCAAGAGGACTCTAACAGGAGTTCCTCGCTTCTCTCCTAACTAATAACAATGAATAATAGATGTAAAAGAAAGCGTAGTCGTCAACAATGGCTTAGAAAATACATAAATAGGGTTTCTGGTTGTCCTAGGGCATTCTGATAACTTGTGTGGCTTCTGGGCTTAGAACATCTCCAATGGTGTTACCACCACTGGAATCTTTAAAAAAGTGTTTTTAATTTTTAATTATTTTTTCATTTTTTTTATTAAAAAAACTATCACGAATCGCGTGCTGCCACGTGTAAGGATTCACTAAAAAGAATCCTTACGTAAGGATTTTTTGAATAGAATTCTTAACTTTTGATGGGGTTCACTGATTACTTAATTTTTTTTTCTTAAGTACTGACCCTTAAGGACTCCCATTGCGGATGCTCTTAAGTCGGTCTTGAAATATACTCGGCCCGCGTTTGGGAATGAATAAATATCGATCGATATGCAGAATGCTGCATCGATCGATTTTCCTTTATATTCTCGACAACTTTCTCTCGCGAGGCAGACGGGATGCTGATTGACGTCAAACTGGTGGAATTTGAAAGCTAACTCAAAGCTGTATCTTGTCTCAAAAGATGGGCTCAATCTAACTGTAAGAAGGTCTCCATCCATAGCTAAACATCTGGTACGTCTGTGAAGCTCTTCATTCAATAAGCTCCAAAAGACACAAAAATCACCATATGTCTCTAAAACGCACCTTAACCTGTAAATACTCTAAAAATACTCCAAAACAAAATAATTCTATCCTAAAAAACTTATATACCATGGCTAAAAGTGGGTGAAATCCATGGTATATCAACTCCCCAAGACTTACCCTTTTGCTTATCCTCAAGCAAAACAAACTGGTAGTCTCTCTGAGAGGTTTGAAAACAACAGGGACTCAACAAATTTAAAACATTGAAATCATCACCTCTATAATATTCCAATCCCCATCAAAGAACTTCTTATCAAAAAAGTATATTATGCAATATCCTATAGCAACCAAATTCTTACTATCCAACAACTTAGCAAATATTGTCTAACATTCTCCTTAACTAACCTCATTTCT
>JABAYD010001876.1:0-11095 GCA_014822095.1 Diplotaxis tenuifolia
TCTAAATAAGATCCGACAGATCTCGGTACAAACAAGCTTCTCCCTCTTTCTTGCAATGAACGGAGACTCCTCCAACAACCTCTCTACTCGTCCGCCGCCTTCAGGATCCACCATCTCCGCCACAATCTCCTTCTGAAACTGAGTGTTGACGAGATACTTCACAGACAGCTGAAGATACAGTGCTATGTTATCCACAATTCTACCAAGCAGAATCTTCCAGTAGGACGCAATCCTCATCTTCATGTAAAATCCCTGTTGCAACAAATGAGCATGATACTCTCGCAGATGCGATATCTTCACATTCCCAAACCCATTTATAGTGAAGCTCTCAGGTTTGTCTTATTGTTCAAAATCGCGTTGACAAAGCTCTTTTGAGCATCTATCTTCTCCGTCCAAGACTTCATGTACTTAAAGGTTGCATGTGTAACCCGTAAGCTTCTCCATCTCAACGATCCGAATCACTATATCCACTGAATGTTCCTTGATCTTGCACATAAGATTCTGACCGGCTCGTTTGATGGAAGACTGGATCTGAGGGAAGTTTTCAGAGTATTTGGAGATGACTGATGAAAGAACAACTTCAATGTAGTTCCATATGTTCTTAATGAACTCAACAGGCTTCTCATGTATGTCATCCACATGTTGCGAAAGTATAGCCATGAATGCTAATCTAGAAATGAAGTTGGGAAGTCCAACACATTTGCATTCTTCAAGAACTTTGATCTCCTCCGTTAAGAACTCCCTAACTTGCTTAGGCTTTGCTTGTAGATCATCTGAGAAGTTGCTTAGCATGTCAGGCAAATGCGAAGTACCATGCATGCTATGATTATCAGGGTAATCAGAGAAATCTCCTTGAATGAGAAGTCTTAGGAGAGACTCTTTAGCATGGCCGATGATATCATCAAAGTCATCAATGCTTCTCCACTGGAAGCCATTACCATTGGAAGTTTTTCCAGCTCGACGTCAGCGGTTTCCATCTTGTGGTTGATCTTGCGCCAATTTCAGGTAAGCAGCGTGCCATCATAGTTGTTTGAATGTGTATAAGCTTCTGAGCCAAGACAGAGAAGCCAACAATGTTTTCATCAATCATAGAGAGCATTGGGTGAGTCTTGAAAAGCATTTCTTCTTGCTTTCTTGCTTCTTTATATGTTTCTTCCCCTACACGGTTCCTGACACAGATATAACCTAGTCGAATATTCACATCGTCAGCTTTTACTTTCTGGAGAAGACCTTCGAGAGCCATGTCTGCTTTTGTAACAACATCCAGAGTCATATCCCATGTTTTGTCTACTTGTCTAGACATCTGAATGGATTCACAGGTTGTGAAGTCAACTGTAGATGACAAAACGTTGAGGATGATAGACTCTTGAGGCTTGATGTACTTCATGATCATCCCAGAGATCTGCTCATAGATGTTCTCTGGATGTCCTTTGACCGAAACTCGAGTTATCCCAGGAAGATCAACCATGGTCAAATCTGGTGCTCTAGCTTTCTTCACGTGGAGGGTCAAGGGAGTGTCTGGCACCCCTTTATGGAGTTTCAAGGGAGTGTCTGACACCTCTTTATGAGATCCTGCAACATAATATATATATGTGTGTGTTTTGTTGCAGGTTGAATACTACTTTAGTGACGAGAATTTGCCTACTGATAAGTTTCTTCTTAATGCTATCAAGAAGAACAAAAAAGGCGTTGGTTAGTTTATATCTTCTTTGAATTTGTAATAGAGCCTTTGTTTGTCTGATCAACTTTGATGATATTCGTTCATGTAGTTACTTATACACTTTGATATTTTTGAAACATGTGTCCTTGGAAGTTTGAGACTTTGTGATTGATGAATTAGAATGGGTACTTAAGGCAAACCTAAATCTTCCCAAACCTTAATCGAGTCAAGAGCTGGTATTGGAGAGATTCACTTCTTCCAGTTCAGTCCCACCGACATATATCGATAGTAATGGAGACTGGCACCGAGTAAGCATAGGGAGGCTCCAGAGCAGGTACCTAAGAACTAATTTTGTTTTACCTCTCTTCAAAGTTAGAATTATTTCTTCTCTTCAATGCTTTAACCTTTAAAACCTTTGTTATGAGTTTCAGATTCAAGATCTTTGCAACAGAAGAGCTGATCTACGGATGAAAGACCACTTAGCAATCGATAAGTGCGCTCTGCGTGGGATGAGGTCATTAGCTTTTGCAAGATGAACTATACCTGAAAAAACCCAAAAATGCTCTGGTGGTCCATGGGAATTTTGTTGGTGGGTTGCCTTTGTTTGATCCTCCTCGACTTGATAGTGCATACACCATTAGAAGAGCTTCAGACCTCGGTTTCAACATCATTGATCACTAGTTAATATCTATCTACATACTTTTATCTTTGACTTTAATCTTTCATGTTGTATTGGTTTTATTATAGGTGAACAATGTGCTATTGCCAAAGAGACTCGACATAAGCTCGGTATGGACAATCATGTATCCATTGCACCAGCTTTGAAGGATAAATATATGGGGAGTGCTGCGTACAAGAAGGACTTCAAAATATATCAAGCATTACTCCACTGTCATGGACGTTGATTATGAAGTATCTCTTTTATCACAAATCGCGCTATTATTCAACTAAAGATGAGAAATGCATAATTCTTATTTATGTGATTTGCTTGGCATGAGGTTGAGTCTACATGTGAAGATGTTTGATTTAGTATGGTGAGTGCATCACGGTATAGTTTTAATGTACATTAGTCTGTTGTGATTACTTGGTACTTGGTTGAGTCTAAATGTGATCATTTTTGAATCAATATGATGCGTGCATCAAAGTGAGAAAGTTATTTTGCGTTAGCAATTATATCTTGGTAAAGAGAGTTGAAATAATATCCTACTGTATTGTAATACATGATTAAGCTCTTCTATCATGATGCTGTGACTGTGAGACATTATACTGAAGTGATCAAAAGAATCCGAAAGCCCCGAGACATTTCTAATCATTTTATGCATTTCAGTGTTGTGTACAAAGGTTTTAGCATTTGATTTTTCTAATTAATTTTTTTGCTTCATTGAATTTCATATAGGCATGCAGAAACTAACCTGCGTGTTACGCAAAGCTGGGGCAATGCCTATATAATTTAAGGATACGGAGAATTTCATCAAGATCGATGCAACATTCTCAAAGGGATACACAGCAGAAAAAGTGCAGCCCAATTCTTCTTGAATGAGTATGAAAATTCAATGGGAGCATACCAATATATAGGATCTCAAACATATTTCTAACATTGAGTTTTTCTCAATGGTGTTAGAAGGTATACGTTTATAAGTGTAAAGGCATAGAGAACAAATTCACTCTATTATGTTAGTAGCCTATGTTATGTTCTGAAAAACTTATGCAGATGTGTACTATAGATAAACAAGCACACCAAAGTGACCTTACTCCTGAGGAGTTAAAAGAAAGACATGTTAAATTCTAACTTACTGTTACATATTTCTTTTTCGGTTTAGAGACAACCAGTGAGTTCTCTATATTTTTTATTAATTCAGAAATCAATGTTTGGTTGAAATGTGCTCGAGAAGTCCATATTGATGTTAATGTTGTCTCACCAAATTCTAACACTTCTCTTTGAACAGGTACTGTATGATCTGTAATTGTGACTTACCAGAAATCTCCTATGGAGGACCATAACCCATATACATTGAAGAGGGTGAATGAGGATGGGAGGTTCAAGAAATAGTTAAAAGATATTTTTCTTTTGAAGTTGTATCTTTATAGAGAGAGTTGAACTAACATCATGTTGTGTTTCTAATACAGGTAATGAGCTCTTTCTTTGAGAAGAAGTATCATGATGGTGTGAGACATTACCCTGAGGCGATCAAAAGGAATTTAAAAGACCCGAGAGTAAGGTAATTTCTAATCATATTATGTGCTTCAATGTTAGGACCTCAGTGTTGTGTTGTGTACAAAGCCTTCTTTAGTTGATTTTTAAATTTAGTTTGTTTTTTTTGTATGTCATATAGGCATACGATAATCGAGCTGCGTGTTACACAAAACTGACAAGTTCTTCGAAGGGAGGCATATCGGGAACAAATTAAAAGAGATGTAAAGATAGCAGTCAAGACAATACTCGACGTAAGCAGTGTTGTTGATCCGATAGAAGTCAGATCGAAGCACGTAGTTTTTGTTTAATGCGGGAAGGTTAGCTAAAGGACTTTGGCATCTTGATGAGAGGTATAACAGAGAAGAATGAGAGATATTGAACAGTGTGGTTGGAACTTCTATGTTACGCAGCGTGTCATTGTGATTCTACAACGAATGTGGAGCAACTCAGCGGAGGAGGTGAGCATTAACTTCGTTTGGTTTTAAATGGACACGTGGAGCAACTCATTTTGGATTAACAGATCAGTTCCAGAGCAGAAAAGGAGATGCCAGTGTTTAACTCATTCCGAGTGTCTGATCCATTTTGCATTGTAGTTGGGAGTGATAGGTCTAAGTTTTGACTAAAACACTATTTGAACTATGAATTCTGACAACATTATAACATTATCTAACATAAAATAAGTGAAACATTGAGAGGTTCATGATGTGAACCACTGAAACTGATGATCCAATACAATTAATCCAAAATAAGGTTTAATATATAATTATCTATTAAAGTGGAATCAAATAGAAACTCATCAACACAAAGTGGAGAACTATTTACTTGAGTTATAGAATGCACTTATGCGCAGGAGTGTAACTTATCTTTTCATTTTTAATCCTAAGCTTTTGCTAAGTTTTTTTATGTATTTACGTATGGCTTTACATTACACATTTGCAAGAAGGTGAATTATTTGATATTAAAAAAGAAAAAAAAAGAATTATTTGGTATTTCTTACGTAGAACGTCGTATTATCTGATGAATGTATGCTATTATAAGACCATTATTTCTCTGTGTAAGTAAATCATTTCACAAAGTTCTTCTCTATGGTAAGTAAAAATCTCCCTTACTATTTATCCGTGTCTTAAATATGATATATAATTTATTAAAAATGTACATTTATATAATTGTTAACAGGCTTGACATACATTATAAATTGGTTTATAAAATTTTAAAATTCTAATAAATGATTTTATAAACCTTTTTAAAATATATATACACTCCTATAACTAATAGACTTTTAGCATATAATTTTATAAACACTAGACGTCCGGATACCCGTTCGGGTTCCGATCAGATATTTTGGATTTTCAAATATTTCAGTATAGGGGTATAGAACCCATTCGAGTATTTCTATGTTCCGGGTCTGGTTCGGATATTTAGATTTTGAAGAAATTCTAGATTCTTTATTTCTTAAATTTAAAAATATATATTTAACTTAACTGATGTTTATTTTAATAGATTGAATGATTTAGATTTGGAGATAAAATTATATGTATATTAAAAACACTAATTTGGTTATTATTTTGAAATTTTAGATGCAATTTTTGTTAATGCATGAAACAAGAAGCTTGACATGCAGTTAAAGTAAGTAGCAAATCATTTTTTTGTAGTTATATGAATGTTATGTGATATTAAACTATGTGTAGCATTAATATAAAATTTTAAATAAAATGTGAATTAGAAATATAATGTCAAGTATGCATATGATCAGTAACTTTCGGATATCCATTCAGGTTTGGATATCCATCTCTCTTAATTCAGTATCCATTCCGGTATTTTATTACTTCAATTCAGCTTTCTCTTTGATTTTTTTGGAGTAAGGTTCGGATATTGGGTAAAATACTCAACCATGCTTTGAGCTTTGCTATTTCTTTGTATTATTGACAATCTGTTTTTCAAATAGTTTATAACAGATCTCAAAAGATATATATACTACTGTCAAAACAATGATTAGTGGAAGAGTATCATATCTAAAGTACCCAAGAAAATAAAGAATTTCTTAAATTATCACTCTTAATATCATTTTTCATGTTTACTTTAACCATATTTATTTTTAGTTTCAAAGAGTTAAATAAGCATTTATATTTTTATGGTTCACTCATATAGACCTAGGGTTTATATTTTAGAGGTGGGATTTTGGAGTCTATGGTTTAGATTTTTTAAAATAAATAAAATTTACAAAATAGTTTCAGAAATATTTTTTTGAACTCCAACATAAAATTTTGGGAAAATCAAAAGATTTATAAATATTTCAAATTTAAAGTGTATAATTCAAAAAAAAATATTTTAAAAATGATTTATTTAAATAATTATTTATAACTATAAAGTAAGGATATAATAGTATTTCGGATTTAATTAAAAATTTCATACTTTACGTATTTTTAAAAATATCTATTTAATAAAAATAAACATAAATAATGGTTTTCTAAAAAACCATAAATAATAGTACCGAAATGAGATAAAACAGAATTATCCCAAAAACATAGGACTGGTTCTTATTTTTAGTTTCATTCTTTAACTTTAGGATATTCATTGTCCAACAAAAATTAGGTAAATTATTCGGGCGTAACCCAGAGAAACACTCTGGTGTTTATAATATTTTAATCATAATTTACAAACATTCAACCTTAAAAATGTTCCGTCGGTCCAAATTCCAATTTACAAATTAATTAAGATTGAAAAAAATTCTATGAAAAGTAGAAGCCAATGATAAAGGTTTGATCATGTATAATTTTTTGTTTTGACTGAAATTTCTGATCATGTATAATTATTAACTAAGGAGATGGATCTATGAGATTAGGTATATACGTCTTTCGTTGTTTTCCAAACGACTATCTGAAAATTCCAAACATTGCCACGGGAAGATACATCTGTTGGGAGCCAAGAAAATGCTGATATGAATACACTTATAATGAAGAGTTAAGCGTTCTTGAATTCCAGCATGTAGTTATAAACTTAAGTAGCCTTTTTATCAATCCGCACGTTATCTACATCATTTCATTTCAAAGGTTTATAACTCATAAACCTCTATATATGTGTTCGAGTATTTCATAGAAGAATTACACTTATCCTTATAACTCTTCTCTGCATTTGTCTAGTCTACGCTATTAGATAATGGGGGGCAGTAAGAAGCATGTTGTCTCTAAGCCTTCATCTTCTTGTACTATTGTCAAAACAAATCTAGACAACAAATCTGTTAGCATCAAAGAACTGATTTTGTCATCTTACAATGACCAGATCAGGCCATTGGTTGACACAGTGGATCAGTTGAGGAACCAGAATGTGATGAAAGAAGGAATTCAGCTTCCCACCATTGTTGTGGTTGGAGATCAATCCTCTTGAAAGTCAAGTGTTCTTGAGTCCTTGGCAGGAATCAGTTTACCTCGTGGGCAAGGAATCTGTACTAGGATTCCTCTTGTGATGAGGCTTCAGGGACGTAGTACCCCTGAACCTGGGATCTGGCTGGAATATAGTGACAAAGTTGTTCCAACTGATGAGGAACACATCGCTGAAGCTATTTGTGCTGCAACTGATGTGATCGCTGTATGCTCTCTCTCTCTCTCTCTCTCTCTCTCTCTCATTTGCAAGGTTGATTATTATCTGAAACATGGATAGCAAAGAGTTATTTAATTACCATAGATGTTCACGAAAGTAGATTTACATGTTCACGTCTAGGGGTGTTACATGATTCTGGAGTTCCTAGTTCTCCTATATGATTAGTGTTTTGTGTTTGTGGCAATGATAAAAAGTTATAAAAACATCAGTAGACTTGATTCAAAACCTAAACCCTTATAGCTTGAAAGCTACAGATAGATAGAAGAATAGACCAGATCACGACCGTGATCTTGATCACGATCCTCGCCGTGGTCTGAATTATCATCTCACGGAGGCAGAACAACAACATCATCCGGAGAGAAGAGGAAGAATCTGCCGGAGAAGAGAGGGAGAAGAAAGAGTCATGTAGCTTCTTCAGACTAGGTTTTCCAATGAATTTAATGGTCATGGATACAACTTTTTCAGAGTAGGTTTTGATTTTGAGAAGATTTAGGTTTAGACATAGTCTTTATATAGGAGGAGAATTAAGGGGAGGTGAAAAAAATATTGAAGAAGAGTTTAAAGATTATCATTGATGATTAAGAGTAGGGTTGAAAATAAAAAAATTTGACTTAAAAAAATTCAGTTGGGAATGGCTGAATTATATTTTCTGCAGAGCCCACTCAAAATCAATTTTTAATTTAGCTGATCTCACGTGGAAAGAAAAAAAGCTTTCTATTGGTTAAATATTTTAACTGACGTGGACATCCTCTCTGTTGAGGATATCCTCATTTTAATATTAGTTTGATAATTATAGTTAAAACATTTCATATTTATAAATAAATAGGAAAATATGTGTAGGGTTGGGCTTGACTCTATTTATGTGAACCAATGCAATAGTCCTCACTTCGTAGGACCCCAACTTTTGATTATCTTTTTTAATATATTCATGTGCATCAGTCTAATTATATGTATAAAGTTATAAGTGTAAAATAAAAGGCTAAACAAAATTTTTTAAAAAATTAAATTTATTTGTGGAAATGATTATAAAATTCTATGTTATTCAAGTAACCAAGATTTACTATGTCTAATCTATTCTATCAAAACCAGATCATGACCAATTTAAATGTTTGGTCTAACTATTTATTACTCATGTATTACTCATTTAAATAAATAATATTAAGTCTTTTTAATTATTGATAAACGATTAAAAAAAATACGAAAAACACAAATCTAAAAATTAATTTTTCTAGAAAAATTTAAAACAAAATGTATGCCCGTCCTTTTGAAAGGCGGTCAGAATTTAGTTTTTTTTAAGAGGAAATAATTTGGATTAAGATTAAAATTAGGGAGATTTTCTAAATATAACCTAAAATTAATTTGAAATGCAAAGGTAGATCACATATTCAGTCAAATGAAAAAAAAAAGTAATTTCAAGAGGTATTTTCGGGCATTAGAACGAAACCCCTTTTTACCACAAAAAATATAAGACACAAATTTTTTACTGTTATAAAAATATCATTTTCTACTAAAATCAAAAATATTCATGTTTTATTTAGTTGGAAGTCAAAATTACTTCAATTTGGACAATATTTTCCATGAATTCTATGATAGTATTTATTTTCCAACGATTTCTATAATATAATAAAATTATAGCAAATTTTTACAGTATGATATTTCTGTAATCTACTATTTTGAATCTATATTATTGTTTACCATGTTCTATATTGATATGTTCATGCATAAATAAAAATATTTCTAAGAACATTTGTGTTAGAAAATATTATATTACGTATTCTATAGTAATAACTATCCTAAAAATTATCGTTTACATAAAGAAATATTTTTATTTTATCATTTACCAAATAACCAACTTCATCTATGAAAACAGTGTTTTTTCTTTTCTTTTCTTTTGAGTAATAACTACTATTATACCTTTTACAAACTATTATAATTACTTGATGATATATGTTTGTGCATGCAGATGTTTTCAATTATGTCTCTTCAGGTTTCAATTCTAACTTTCTTTGTTCTTTTGTCTTTTTTGAGCTCGTTGTGTAGCTTTTCCCCCGAATTTGGGTAGTTCGGGTAGAATTTCTAGGCTTGAATCAATATTATCAAAAGAGGATCGAAGTATGCGGTTATAAAAATATTGTAATTACACGTTTTTCCTTAAACAAGAAGAAATAAATTACAACAATCATCCAACCAACAAAAACAGAACAAAAACATGAGTCCAGAACCTAGCTATCTTTTGATTTTCTACAAATCTCACGTCACAAGAACAAAATAAAACAAAATAAGGTCAAATTAATTAAGAACACAACCATTGTGACGAAAGAACAAATTGGAGGATCCATAAAGTTTAATGAATGAAATAAGTCAACGCCAAAGCCACCATCATAAGAACATACGCTACCCCCTGATCTATCGATGTTCCTGACAAATCCCAAATATACAATATCAGTAATCAAATTTTCTTTTTATTTCTCGAAAATGAAAAAGGAAACATCAAATCCAATATTATATGTATAATACCATCGCTGGTGGGTGCCGGAGAAGGCGAAGTTGATTGCGCATGAGCAATCGGCAAGAGAATCACGGGGATGATGACGAAGATGGCGAGAATCTCGGACGGAAATTTCAGGGACGCCATTCTTTATCTCCGGTGACTATTCCGGCAAGGGAATCTCCTTTTTCTTTTTACTGAAATCTCTCACCCAAAAATCAAGAAAGATGCCGATTGGTGAAAGAACAAGAGAAGGCTAAGATTCGCTTAAATACAAGTAAAAGGCATGCGTCAAGGAATGTGGGGTCCAGACATCTGGACCCACCTAACGCACAAATCCTCTCTGTCTAATCATTTGTTGTGTTGGTGGGTGCGTTGTCCTTTCTTAAAATTTCTTTTGAAGATTTTTAGTTAGAGGTTTAACTAGAGAGATACGGTTAATCATGTTCTGCTCCTAAGCTGTGTTTGAGAAGAATCAAACAAAAAGAGTATCTGTTTACAGCCTGTTTCTCACATACTTTTCTGCTTTTGCAGTATCCCCTTTCAATAAGGTTTACTGTATTTGTGAATTGTAATAATCCGGTTCTGAGTTAAACCGAATCAAACATTCATTTACTGACAAGAATTCCAATCCATGTTTAAAAAACTTTGTTGGTCCTGTTTACAGCCTGTTTCTCTCATTCGTTCCTGCTTTTGCAGTTTTTCCTTTCAAGGAGGTTTACTCTATGAAGCACTGGTATGGCAATTCATTGCCGTCTGAGGTTTACTGTATCGGTCCCTAATTTAATTTTGTGAACTGTAATAATCCGATTCAGAGTTAAACCGAATCAAACATTCATTCATTGACAAGATTTCCAATCCATCTTTTTAAAAAAGTTGATTGGTTCTTGTTTTCTAAAGGTATTCAGAAACCAAATAGATCTTTTATCGAGCGATTTGCAAGATAAATCGAAAAAGATGCATATATTTGCACGGATGGATAATTGGACGGCTTAACCATGAAACCCACATTTTGCCTGCGCGAAAATACCAAGCTGCCCCTATTCTCACTTTCGTCTACGTACAAAGTAGAAGGAAGCAGAAGAGTTAGTGTCATGATTACATGCATGTAAATCATTAGGGACACGCTTGGGATCCAGAATGAAGGAGGGATGGG
>JABAYD010001886.1:0-25541 GCA_014822095.1 Diplotaxis tenuifolia
AGGAATGAGCGACTCGGCGTGGGCACAATCCTTCATGCCTCCCCTCATGACGTCCAGCTCGTCCTCATAAACATAATCCCCTTCCTGCGCTCTCAAAAGAGAACCAACCGAGCCGCAACTCTCGCGAAAGTCGCCCACAAAGGTATTGGCCTCCTTGAGGTTTTTCAGTTCGTCTCTGAATTTTGCCGCGCGATTCTTCATCTCGGCAGCGAGCTCCCTTTTCCCTTGCCTTTTCGCTCGACGAGCGTCCGTAGCACGGTCAACGGCCGCCCTTGAATCTCGCTTCAGGGTCTCCGCCTAAAGCCGTGCAAAGTCCTTCGCATTCTTCTCCACCTTGAAACGCCAAATCCTTGTTTCCCTCTGGCTCTCCGCTAGCGCTGAACCAAGCTTGTTCATCGCCTACGGGAAATCAAGAAAATTCATTATTCTGACTAAAAAAGAATGTATGAATGGTCCATAGGAAAATAGAGGAGGAAGAGAACTAACCCCATTAATCACACGAGAACTCTCCGCGACTATTTCAGGCCTCTCCGGCTCTTCCACGACCGTCGAAGAAGTTGGCAAAATCAGGAAGTGGCACGTCACTCGAACCGCTTCTGTCGCCATAGGCAAGATTTGGGTCCCATCCCGGAAGAACAAAATCGTCGATAGAAAAGTCAAGGTCTCCAATAACAACACCTTTGCCCTTAGAGAACTGATCATCCGACTTTCTAGCCGGCGCACGCACTGGAACACGATCCACAGGTTCGGAATCGTTACCCGCTTCGGTCCCAAACTCCGGATGAGCCAATCTAATCACCTTGCGAATCCTCTTGCGAGTAAAAAAGGTCCACCAATGATTTCCGCTCCTAAGAGCGTCCCTCACCGCCAAGATGTCCGCAGGACACGGATAATCCACGCTGATATATGGATTAGGATAGGGGATCGTCCGGAACATCGGGATGAATTCTTCCTCGACAGACGCAGCCTCGAGACGGACGAAAAAGAAGAAGTTCTTCCATTGGTTGAAGTTGGAAACATGTCCTCGGACCACGTACATTATCTTGTGAGGGGTCAGTCGCCAGCAATGCGAGTCCCGAACGAACTGCAACCGTAGGAGCGCCTCAAAGTGATCGCTAATGAGAGAGAGGCCATGCTCGTAACTCAAGACAATGAGACCAATGAGAATCTCAAAGCTGGTGGGGTTCAGCTGGCCGAGTGAAACTTGAAAACGGTCTAGCACGCAGACGATAACCTCAGGGATCTGAAACCAAAGGCGACAACGCACCAACACGACCTCGTAACATGCGAAGTAACCCTCCGCGGGGTTTTCGGCTTCCTCCCCGCGCTTAGGAATTCGAAATTACACTTCATCCGGAACCCGAGCATACTCCCAGATTTTCGCAAGGCATGCGGTAGTAGTCTTACTTGGCAGGCCTCTCCCCACGGACCGAGAACACATGATAGGAAAACTTTCCTCCGTAGGAACATTGACTTGATCGCTGCACGCCCTCCAGTATGCATCAAGTTCAGCAGCATCCGGTGGATAGCACGAGGACTCGGACTTCGGAAAAAGAAGCTCCTCGTCCTGGCTACAGTCAGGAGAAGGATTTTTGGAAACCTTCTTCTTGCAAGATTTTTTCCAAGATTTGAATATCTTTTGAGATTTTTGAGAGAGAAAGTAAGAAGTAGTTCTTCTCAAAGAAAATTCTTGTGAAAATGAGTGAGTGAAGAATGAAAGGATTTACCTCTCTTTTATAAACTTCAAAAGTTACTATTCAACTGCGGACTTTTGAAAACAAACTTAGCCTAACTTCACCTAAACTCGCCAAACCGCACGATAGAGTTTTGCCAAACTACGACTCTAGCGCACTGGGGAGCTAACTGTTGGGGTCAAAATCAGACATGACGAAGTTTACATCCAAATGTCCATAGAAATGAGTATGAGATTTCCACATTTTTGAAAAAAGAAACTTATACGAAGAACTTGCGGTAAAATCTTGTTTTGAAGAATTTAAAACAACAATTTTATAAGATAGCAACACAATGTTATCATTGATCCGAACGTCCATGAGCAACGTCTATCATTGCGACGATCTCGAACAATTGGACAATGAGTTCTCTCAACAAAGATCTCGGTCCGCAAAGCAAACTTGGTGGCTATAGCAACCGAACCTCGAGCCAAGCCCGGTCGCTATAGCGACCAAGCTCAACGACAAGCTCGGTCGCTATAGCGATTGAGCTCGAGACCAAGCTCGGTCGCTATAGCGATCGAGCTCAAAGCCAATCTCTGTCGCTATAGCGATCGAGCTCAAAGCCAAGCTCGGTCGCTATAGCAACCGAGCTCGAGACCAAGCTTGGTCGCTATAGCGACCAAGCTCAACGACAAGCTCGGTCGGTATAGCTACCAAGCTCAAGACCAAGCTCGGTCGATATAGCTACCAAGCTCAAGACCAAGCTCGGTCGCTATAGAGACCGAGCTCAACGACAAGTTCGGTCGCTAAACGACAAGCCCGGTCGCTATAGCGACCGAGCTCGAGACAAAGCTTGGTCGCTATAGCGACCAAGCTCAATGCCAAGCTCTGTCGCTATGACGACCGAGCGTGCATGCATCATAGTCTTTCCGTAGTATCCGACCTCTTCTGAAATGACGATATGACGCAAAACTATGCAATCTCGACTATCCTTATAACAACCTTCCACAAACCATGCCTTAACCGTTTCTTGGTTCTCGGTCGAATGAGAATCATGAGTCAAATTTACGATAAAAAACTGCGGAAAATGTATTTATCGAAGAAACCGTAATAACCGTTAAAAATCAAAGAATGGTCCAAAGAGTCCTAAAACATGATTCTAGGCCCACTTACGATTTCTTAGACCCATAACCCATTTAACACTAAAGATGGTTATGCTTGGACGGATAAATGTAAAGTTCTGCGAATAAATGGAAAGTTTCCGCAGATAATCATGAAGATCGGAAAAACGGAAAATTTCCATTTTTTGGATTATGACAGCTTAAGGGGAAAAGAGGAAGGTGCAAACCGACCTAGAAGGGAGTATATATGGAGATCAAGGACGAGAGACATAGAAAGAGCATTCTACACAGCAAACTAGCACTGGGAGCAATTTAGGCATTTTTACGTTTTTGTTATTCGAGCTGTGACTCAATTAGGTTTAGCCGCCTTCGGGTTTTAGAACTAAGAATCTCGCCGACAGCTCTCGTAAACCAAGCACCTTACCTTGTTGTTACGCTCAAACACGAATTCAGGAATAAGATTCTATTTGCTCTTTTTTTTTTACGATATATTACTGTTTCTATCGTCTTTATTTCGTGTTCTGATTGCTTGGTGTGTGGTTTCTCAGATATCCGAGACCTTAGGGAAATTAGGGTTTTCCTACTTTCCTTATTTATACGATTTATTGACGGTGCGAATTTCGATTCCCACAGTAAAAATGCCGACAAAAAGATGTTTCCAACGAACATGAACCAGAGAATGAACCATTTAAATATCTACAAACAAATGAAAATTGACAAGTCATGGAAGAATTCCACAATGCAGGTGTTTTATGCAAAGAGTGGTTGCAAGATCCTACAGAGATCAAAAGGCCAATGTGGCTGACCTTATAAGCATCCAAATATGTACTTTGCTTGTTTTACATAGCTTGTTTGATTTTTTTTTTAATATATATTCATTATGTTTCAGATTCATCTAAAACTGTTGAATCTGAATTCGGGGTGTTAAAGACGAACGTAATGAATTCAATGGTGCATGGGTTATTTGAAAGATAATTATTAGAAAAAAAATCTATGAAAATTTACAATGGAATGTATCTGAAATCATCTCAGATAATAATTCTATCGTAGCAGATCTAGGGTAAAGCAATGAACTGAAAACCCTAATCTGAAAACCCTACTCTCACTTCAACTTTTTATGTTCGTGAATAACTCTCATCCTTAAGGACTTTCTTTTCATTTACGCAGGGAAGTTGGCCAGGTCTTTTTCCTTTTCCTTTTATTGACATCTTTTTCTAACTACCTTTTTTCTTAATGTTGGGATGAGTTTTCTTACTTGATGGACCTTGACGAGGGAGCCAAACGGATCTCCAACAATAAATTACCCCATTTCATCGTGAGTCACAAAGTCAGTCTCAGTGAATATAAAAAAAAATGGTTCATAGAGTGACAAAACTCGACACTTTCTGTCCTTGATTTTGGTTTAACCAAGGATTTGGTGTGGTTTGATATTTAACCACTTCGTCTCATTCTTTGAGAAGATGAAACATCATTCCTTTGAAATATGGAACATCACCTAGATTCACATTATTAGGGTTTTTTTAATAAAATTTCAAATTTATTGATCAATATTGAAAAGTGGATTTACAATGTGTTGATGCTAAGCTATGGTGTAAAGAATAAAAGAATCATATGTTATAGATTGGATAGACCTCAAACGATCTCCTTAGTAGTGGCTCCAAACGGTGATTTCCCTTGTATTTAAGGGGAGGAAATTTGATTCTTGACAAGCTTGCCGATGGTGTATGTAGTCCTCTCCACTGATGGACTAGTACCACCATGCCTGTGGGTGTTTCTCTCCTTCCATAGCACGTAGAGAGACGTCTGGAAGGCCAATCTTAGGAGCACGGTGTCTAGTTTGTTCCTGTGTGGATGCAATAAAGAGGCCACAGTCTCTTCCTAGTCCGGTGTGATTGATGCTCCAAGTACCTTCTCAGCATCATTCATCCATATAATGAAAGTGTAAGGGCATGCGAAATATAAATGATCTCTGCTTTCATCCTTCTCCCCACATTAAACACAACCTGCTATGTTCCCCAACCCCTCATTCTTACGCCCGTTGATAGTCTATCCTTGAAAGCCAACCACACAATGAAGAATTGTCGAGGAATAGCTTGGGGAAACCACACTCGTCTATACCACACTACAAGAAAACATGTTATTTCCGACTACATATTGCGACTAATAATGTAGTCGCAAAATATTGCGATTATGTACCGACTTGATTGCGACTGGAGTAAATCAGTCGGAAATTAGTTGCTAATTATCGACTAAAGGTTTTAGTCGCAGTTCAGACTCAAATTTACGACTGATTGGCGACTCTTGTATGGTCGGGACAGCGTAGTCAGAATCGGTGCTTGGCCAAAGCACCTTCGTTTGCTTAATACGCAAGTAGTTCCAAGTCTTAGTAGCTGAGAAGTTAGGTTTGAACTCATCAGGATCATGCCTCCACATTGCAATGTCGGGTCTAGAATGTGCATTTGGCATGCATTTAGCTTCAATCATTTCACAAAACTGTGGGGACCTGCGCTGTCCACATCTGCTTATGTTCCAACCATCCTCTCCTACCACTTCTGCTAGAGTACCCGTTCTTCTAACACCAAGATATACCAAGCTCTCCGGTGATATCAAGAAGTTTACCCATCTTTAGCCAGTTGTCAAACCTGAAGTAGACCGCTTCTCCATTTCTTACCTTGTAGCGGATTCAATCATAAGCAAGTGGGCGAAGTTTGAGAAACTTTCGCCAGAGCCACGGACATGTCTTCTCTTTCACGTCCTAGTATGAGCTATTCTTTAGGAGATACTTACGAGTCCAAGCTACCCAATAATAACCTGTCAAAGAAAAGCTTCCATGTAAGGTATAAACCGAAGACTGTAGAAGTATCACTGAACCGTCAAATGTCAAGACCTCCTTCCTCCACATAAATGCAGAAATAGCTTCCATGCAACTTTGGCTTCATGAGTGATGGTGGGAGAGCCAGACCATATGAAAGCATTGCACATGCTCTCAATGGTATCAATGCATCTCTATGGTAGTATAAATGCAGAGCTACAGAAGTTCATAGTACTCGTGATTCCAGACTTAATTAACTGAAGTCTCCCTGCATAGGACAAAGCACAATGAGTCAATGAGGGGTTCATAGTCTAGCTTGCTCCACGTTTTAGTAGTGAACGACATTCCAAGATACTTCACAGGTAAGGTCCATGTCACAAATCCTCTACTCTAAGCAGCTTGGGTTAACAGATGTAGATTTTTCCCCGCAGTGAAAATTGATGACTTGCCAACATTTATCTGTAAACCTGATAGAGCTGCGGAACGATTCATTACCTCAAGTACCCCATCTAGAGATCTCACACTCCCATCATTAAATATCAATATATCATCAATGAAGTTTAGGTTTTATACATCAAATGAAGATGATATGTTCAAATTAACTCAAGTTACTCAATAGAATAAGATGTTTAGTGTAGTACTAAAGATCTAGTCCACATATATAGACTGGGTATCACACAAGTTGTAGCCGCCTTGTGAACAAAAATAAGAGGATGATACTGATTTGAAAGCAACAAATGGATCTGGCCAAAACATAAATAATACCAACTAAACTAAAAACAAAGCATATGGCATAATATAAATGGTTTAATAACATAAACTAATAAATTTTACATTTAAAACTGAAAACATCATCTTGTTCGGAACAAAAATGTTTTCTTTAAAACGTCAAATATAAAAGCAGAGGGAGTTAAAAAGTGACTTTCTAACAAACTTCCAAAATTTGGTACAACTATTTTACTATATAAATCATCTTGATAAACCAAACATTCTCACAAAATTATCTCGTTTCTCACAAGAATAAACAAAAAAAAAGTTACAGTTGAAACTTAGCATATAAACATGATGGCATTTCAAGTGTCAAAGAAATTTTATTGTACCTTTCTTATTGCAAATTTATTTGCACTTTTTCTTTCAGCACAATGTTTTGATTCCATTGTGATTAAAGCGTGTATGAAAAACTGTATCACAAATCAGTGCATGAAAGCATTGAAAAAAACTAATCCAGTGATATGTTACAGCTCTTGTAAGATAATGTGTGATCCAACAAAGTATGGGAAACTCACTGCCAGGATTAGCGCTTATAAAAATCCTATTGCGAGGTTCTGCATAAATTTTGATTGGTTATTCCATATTTGCTAAGTTTGAGAGTGAAATTAAAATTTCTAATGCATATGTTTTATACCTATATATTTTTTATCGATTAATATTTATTATACCTCTGTTTCCGTAAAAACAAAATCTAACATGGTGCAATTTCTTTTGTGAGTACCCACTAAAAGCTATAATTTTTAAATTTGTTATGATACAAAATATATAAAATAGTGAAATAAGTTATCTTAGAAACTCTACTTTTCACACAAATATATTTATTTAAAGATGTCAAACTAAGAATTACTTTGAATATTGTAAGAGAAGAAATAACATATAATTTGTCTTCCTAATTTATATTAAATAAACAAGTTTTATAAAACTTTATAGTAGAAATTTTATGAATTTAATGAAGGGAAGCTATATTACTATTTGAAAATATCAATAAAAAGAACAATAAATTTTCTGGTCCACTCATCTTGCTCCCATTTCTCATCATCCGTTGTGATGGTACCATCATCACCTTCTTGAGTAATCCTCTTTGGAGCTTCACCAGACGTGATATGACCCCATAGACCTTTACTCCCCACGGCTGTCTTCACCAACCGTGACCACAACAAGTAGTTACTCCCTTTTAGAGTAACCGGAACCTTCATTTTCATCCCACTTTCCATTTCTAGCCGCTTGACTTCAAAAGCTTGCTAAAGATAGAACCTTTGAGTATGAACCACCAAAATCTTCAAGAACACACTACGAGACTCCAATATACACGAACCACAACTCTCCAAGGCCACACAAGCCTCGGACCAACGAAGAACACAAAGAACAATCTAAGCTTTCCCGGAAAGTACAAACCGCAAAGCTTAAAGAACCCAACAGAGAACTCAGATTATGCCTAACCTGGCTCTGATACCATATTATTTTTATAGTAATCTGAGTCTAGGAAGAGATTAGAAGATATTAAGAGAGAAATAATGAGATTTAGAAGATTTTAGACAAGAATCCGAGAGAGATTAAAACTCAGATTCAATAGAGACTGAATAGTAACTTGGAGACTAGAGAAAGAGACTCAAAACTTGCTTAAATTTTTATTACTCTGAGGTTACAATTATATAGGAAGAGAGACAAAGGTCTTGTGTGTATACAAACGGTCACAAAGACTAAAGAAAGCATGTGAGGTCAAAGAAAGCTAGGCACGCTTGTTTTGAATGTGTGGAGGAGAATGCTTACATGCTTGATCCTTTTAGCACTTGACTAGATGCTCTTGCTTCCTTTCCAGCCTTGGATAGCCTGTCAAGGCAAGCAACTCCTCTTCTTATCTCCCAACGGTCGACTTAACCAAACCGAGACCAAACATTCTCTTCCATCAAGTGTCTTTCCCACTTTGACCATTTCACAACTTCTCAATAGTAAACCTCAATAGTAATAATTATTGCCAATAGTAATTTACTATTATCAATAGTGACCAGAACCTCCAAATCAGTTCTCCTGATCTACTCTTCATACAAGACCTCATCTCTTATTCTTTCTCAACATAACTCAACACCCGCAAGCAGTTATTCTCTGCAGCTGTGGGTGGAACAACCAAGAGAAGATCATGCAAGGCCTGATATCACCTCTTAAGCGTGTGTCTAAACAGGGAGCTCGTAAGGGTGGTGTCTTGAAACAGGTGGAAGAAAAGGGTCCCTCAAACCCAAAGCCAGATTCTGCACCATAGCTTTTAAATGAATCAAGCTAAAATGAAGAAGAAGAGTGGAGAATTTTGGGTGTTTTATGTTATTGCTTTCTGTTTTCTTTTAATAAGCTCTCAGAACATATTTAATTTTACTGTTTTTGTTGGCTTGGTTATGGCCATTTTCATGTTGTTGATGTTGGCGATTACCAACGTTGAGCCAAGGAATAAAATGGATTGTTTTTATGTTGGTCATGGTGCTTGTGGTCTTATTAATTCGGAGTCAAAGAGTTGGGTTGAGCTTTGGGGAAGTGCAAAGGTGTGGTGGACAGGAGTGAGCTACCGAGGCATATGGCCAGAAGTCGGAAAATCATGTTCGATACATGGGAGTTTTATAATCCTAGGAGTGAAAACCTTACTGAGATTAGATAGTCAAACGAATAGGTTCTGGATTAGAATGGCTTTACGGTTGAGTGGGTCTGGGAGTTTTTTCTAGTTCTACTTAGGAGTATGATCTTTTGTTGTGGTTTCCGTTTTAACTGTTTTCTTATAATTGTGATTTATAATAAAGCAAGGAGCGTCAGAACATCACACGAGTTGCTGTTATGCATAGTTTTCTCTCAATTGTAGCTTACTGGCGGGGTCTTAATGGTTCGCTGGAAGGCCCGAGATGTTTATATGGAGAATTTGGAGGTGGGATGGATATATTGAAGATGTAAATATAGATAGTTGAGGTCCTTATTTATAATTAGTGTTGTCCTAGTACTCCCTCCTAAAGTGTATAAGTATTGTACAAAGCCTCTAATAAGATTATCACTATTAAGTCTATATGGTATCAGAGCTTACGCTCCTAAACCTAACAAAAATTTTCGAAGCCGCCAAGCCGTCGCCATGAGTTCTTCATCGAACACCAACGAAGTCTTCTCCATCGTCAACAACAACACAACTCTTCTCCACATCAACATGTCCAATGTGACAAAACTCACAAGCACCAACTATCTCATGTGGAGCTTGCAAGTCCATGCCTTGTTGGATGGTTATGCTCTTGCCAATCACCTTCACTCCTCTACGGTTGTCCCACCCTCAACACTGACTGTTGACAATGTCGTCTGTGACAATCCCGAGTTCATTCAATGGAACCGCCAAGACAAGCTGATCTACATCGCTCTTCTTCGAGCCATAACCACACCGATCCAACCTACTGTGTCTCGTACGACAACGGCGTCTCAGATCTGGGAGAAGCTAGCCTCCATCTATGCTAAACCTAGTCGCGGCCATATCAAACAACTCAAAGACCAGCTCAAGCACTACACCAAAAGCACCGAATCGATTGATGAATACCTCCAAGGCGCTGTCACAAAACTTGATCAACTTGCCATTCTAGGCAAGCCGTATGACCATGAAGATCAAGTTGAGATGATTCTCGGTGGGTTACCCGAAGACTACAAAACGGTTGTGGATCAGATTGAGGGCAAAGATACTTCTCCGAGTATCACTGAGATACACGAACGCTTGCTCAATCATGAGGCCAAGCTTCTATCTAACCGTGATGCTCCTTCTACGGTGATTCCTCTATCTGCCATTGCAGCTCAACATCGACAGCAGCAACACCACTACTCCAACAACCGCAATAACAACATCAAGAGGTACAACAACAACTCATCCAACAGTGACACCAACTTTCAACAATCACAGCCTCCTCAACGCTATGACCAATGCCAATCCAAACCCTACTTGGGTAAGTGTCAGTTCTGTAACACTCAAGGTCACAGTGCACGCCGCTGTCCTCAGCTCCAGCAACTCCAAGCCGTGACACCAACAAACCAACCACCAAGTCCTTTACGACCTTGGCAACCACGCGCAAATCTTGTAGCTGGGTCGCCCTACAAGGCAGCGAACTGGCTTCTTGATTCGGGTGCCACTCACCACATAACGTCGGACCTTAACAACCTCTCTCTCTCCATCAACCTTATCATGGTGGCGATGATGTTCTCATAGCAGATGGCTCCAGCCTCCCGATATCACACACTGGTTATTCTAATCCTACTCGCAATATGTCATTACAAAACATTTTATATGTTCCTGATATTGACAAG
This sequence comes from Diplotaxis tenuifolia, assembly GCA_014822095.1. Taxonomy (NCBI): domain Eukaryota; kingdom Viridiplantae; phylum Streptophyta; class Magnoliopsida; order Brassicales; family Brassicaceae; genus Diplotaxis; species Diplotaxis tenuifolia. The sequence goes on from JABAYD010001886.1 coordinate 10,686, forward strand.
AACCTCATATCGGTATATCGCCTATGCAATACTAATGGTGTTTCAGTTGAATTTTTCCCCGCTTCGTTTCAGGTGAAGGATCTCAACACGGGGGTCCCATTACTCCAAGGTAAGACTAAGAGTGAACTATATCAATGGCTGATTCAACACTCTCATCCAACGGCCATGGTTACCACCTCAAATCCAAAAACATCTTTCTCTTTGTGGTATTCTCGGCTCGGCCACCCTTCTTTTTCTATTTTAAACACCATTGTTTCTCAGTTTTCTCTTCCTACTATTGCTTGTTCTCAAAACCACTTTTCTTGTTCTGATTGTTTTATTAATAAGAGCCACAAATTACCTTTCACAAACTCTTCCATTGTTTCTACACGGCCACTTGAATACGTTTTCAGTGATGTATGGAGTTATCCCATTACATCCATTGATAACTTCAAATACTATGTTGTCTTTATTGATCACTACTCAAGGTACACATGGCTCTATCCACTCAAAAAGAAATCACAAATTCAAGAAGTGTTCACTGCATACAAAGCTCTTGTCGAGAAGAAGTTTCAAACCTCCATAGACACACTGTTTTCCGACAATGGTGGTGAGTATGTTGCGTTGAGAAGTTTTTTGACAACCCACGGCATCACACACCTCACGTCTCCACCTCATACGCCACAACACAACGGTGTATCCGAAAGAAAACATCGGCATATAGTCGAGACAGGCCTTACCTTGCTGTCCACGGCATCTATACCAAAAGAGTACTGGACTTATGCCTTCTCCACCGCTGTATACTTGATCAACCGACTTCTCACACCCACTCTCTCTATGAAGTCGCCGTATCACATACTCTTTGGGGAACCACCCAATTATGAGAAGCTAAGGGTGTTTGGATGCTTGTGTTTTCCTTGGTTAAGGCCGTACAACACCCACAAGTTACACGACAAATCTCAGGGGTGTATCTTCCTTGGTTACTCTACATCTCAGAGTGCATACTTTTGTCTTGAACCAACTACACAGCGGATCTACACGTCCAGACATGTTCACTTTGTAGAATCCGAGTTTCCCTTTCGCTCCATGAAACCAACTTCTCCAAAAGAACAAGAACACACAGAATCAACTCCGGTAAATGTAGCCACTCCGCTCACTGCCATATCTCAGAGAGTTATGGGACCCTTGCGTGAGACTCTTCGCCAGAAACCGCCACTGCCACCTAACTCTCAGGTATTGCCTCCTAACTCTGATACTCCATCTCCTCTCCCTCCTTCGGAGCCCACTGCTCCTTCTCAAAATGAATCTCAACCAACGATTCAGACAAACCCTTCTTCCCATGAGCCCACTGCTCCACTTCAAAATGAGTCGCAACCCACGACTCAGAACATAAACCCATCAAATATATCCTCTACCCAACCAGCCGTGTCTCTACAGCCTACTGAACCACAATATCCAGTTACTAGACCCACTCAAAATGTTCATAAAATGCAAACTAGAGCCAAAAACAATATATCAAAACCTGTTCGGAAACTAACTTTTGCAGTTGCAGGAAATAAAAGTCCTCTCTCTGAACCAACAACGATCAATCAAGCCATGAAACACAAAGAATGACGTCAAGCAGCTATCACTGAGTTTGATGCACACGTTGTCAACCACACTTGGGATCTCGAACCTCCACAGCAAGATCAACATGTCATTGAGTGCAAGTGGCTTTTCACAACGAAATACTTCTCAAATGGTCAAATTCGTTGTCGCAAAGGACGCTTAGTCGCTAAGGGATATACGCAGCGGTACGGTGTAGACTACTCCAAGACCTTTAGCCCGGTGATCAAGTCCACTACAATCCGCTTGGTACTTGAAGTTGCAGTCACACAGTCTTGGCCAATCAAGCAATTGGATGTAAACAACGCCTTCGTTCAAGGTGAGCTCACAGAAGTAGTGTACATGGTACAACTGCCTGGTTTCATTGACAAAGATAAGCCCCATCATGTGTGTCGCCTTTGCAAACCGATCTACAGGCTCAAGCAAGCTACGCGCTCCTGGTATCTCTCATTACGCCAACACCTCCTTGATATCGGCTTCATCAACTCCACTGCTGATGCATCTCTCTTTGTTCATCGATCTGGCCAGATTATAACCTATGTTCTAGTTTATGCTGACGACATCCTTGTTACAGGAAATAACTCAATGGTTGTTGATGCAGTCCTCAAATCATTTGCTGAAAGATTCTCCATTAAAGATCCGATAGATCTCCACTACTTCATTGGGATATAAGCTATCAGGACACCACATAGACTCCACCTAATGCAGCAGAAATATATTAACGACTTGTTAAACAAGCAGAACATGGCTGATGCGAAACAGAAAGGAGTTGCACGCTCCTCTACAGAAGCCGAATACCGTGTTGTGGCAATTACAGCTTCCGAGGTTACTTGGCTTTGCTCCCTGCTCTCTGATCTTTGCATCGACATACCCACTTCCCCGGTCATATACTGCGACAATGTGGGAGCTACTTATTTGTGTGCCAACCCCGTCTTTCATTCTCGTATGAAACATATCGCGCTTGACTATCATTTCACACGGAACATGATCCAAGCCGGGCAGCTGCGTGTCTCACACGTCTCCACAAGAGACCAACTTGCAGATGATTTGACGAAGCCACTCCCGAGATCTCACTTTCAACAAGCTTGCAACAAGATTGGAGTGCACAAGTCCCCTCCATCTTGAGGGGGCGTATTGAAGATATATGTAAATATAGATAGTTGAGGTCCTTATTTATAATTAGTGTTGACCTAGTACTCCCTACTAAAGTGTATAAGTATTGTACAAAGCCTCTAATAAGATTATCACTTTCCATAATCTATAGGATAGGCATGGGGATCTTCGGGTGGTGCACTTTCTCTAGCTGGTCTCCTTAAAACAGCCACAGAGAACAGGTTTCTTGAGGGAGAAGAGTGGGAAAGGCCGGAGAGGTTTGGTAAAAGTGGAATATGCTTCACAAAGGTTTCGGGAGTGGCTGATGAAGCAAAGGAGACTGCAAAGAAAACTGTTTTTGTGGAAGGATACCCTGTGCTTTAATGATGCAATTTTTTTGTTTCTGGTTTGCTGTTGCGGAGAGTTAAAGGTTGCTTGTATTTATATTTCCTCGAGATCAGTCTGTTCATGGTATAAAACTGGTTTACACAGTGGATTTTGGACCTATTCTTTATGTGGGATGGGCATTGTAGAAAGACGTAAGTAGTGTTACTCTTTAATCAAGAAAATATTTTTTTGATCGATGATGTCCAGGTGTAATAATAATATATGGTCACTTAGAATTGGTTGGAATTCTCAACATTATACGCAGAAGATGGTATCAAGTGAAAGATGCTTAGCCTCTAACGAAGGAGTTTGGTCACAAGATATTGTTGTTATAATGGGATTGTATAGGATACGATTTGGAGTCTATGGTGTCGAGGTTAATAATAATAAATGATCTTCTCAATTTCTTGAGAATTTTCATTGTTATGGCATTAATGGTTATTTTCGGCTTTCCGGTTACATAAAAGAACGGGTTTCATCACACCAAGTTACTTTGGGCTCTTGAGAACCTCATTTTTTAATGTTTTTACGAAAGTATTAATCTCGAATTGCAGAGGAATGTGAAGTAAATGGACAATTAGTTATCTCAGAGAGATTTGGCACAAACATAGACAAGACTTTCTTTTCTTATCGGAAACAAAACAAGATTTCAAGTTTGTTCAAGATTTTCAAGCTCATTTTTTATATGATAAGCTGGTTACGGTGGATCCAGTTGGCAGAAGTGGAGGTTTGGCATTTTTTTATAATAATGAGTACCAAATAAATATTCTTTTTTCAAGCAACCGAATGGTTGATGTGGAAGCGGTAGTGGGTGGGATATAGGCTTTTCTCACGTTTGTGTATGGAGATCCGGTTCAAGATTTACGGGAACAAGTTTGGGAGTGTTTAACCCAATATGGCTCGCTATATCGGAACCATGGTTTATTATAGGTTATTTAAATGAGATCACTGAAAATCATGAAAATGAAGATCTGGTTTACGGAGTTTGGCTTCTTTTGTTCCTTTTAACAACATGATTCGTAACAGTGCTCCTGAAATTTCCGGCTAGAGGAAACAAAATGTCCTGGCAAGGACGAAGAGGAAAAGGGAAGGGCACTGTGATGATAAGATGCCGGCTTGATTAAGTACTAGCAAATGACGAATGGCATATTGTTTTCCCGTGTTCTTATACAGAGTATTTGGGTATGGTAGGATCGGATCAGCGGCCAGTGGTAGCACATATGGAGGATAAGGTATATAAAAGGAAAGCGTAGTTTCGTTTTGATAAAAGATCGATTGGACATGAAGGTCTAACGGAATCAATTGTGGCCGGCTGGACAAATGATGATAATGGTCCCGCGGGTGGCCTGGTTGCCAAGATTAGTAATTGCCGGCATGAGATAGCGAGATGGAGGAAGGACAATCCACCATATGGAAAGAAGAAAATTCAAGATCTTCAGCGGGCATTGGAAGAAGTACAAATGGATGATACTAGGACACATGAGGATATTTTGGAAGTATCTAGAAAACTAAAGGATGCATATAAGGATGAAGAGGAGTACTGGTATCAAAAGAGTCGCAATATGTGGTACTCATCGGGAGATCTTAATACCAAGTTTTATCATTCCTTAACAAAACAAAGACGGGTGCGTAATAGAATAGTTAGGCTACATGAGGATGCGGGACAGTGGATTACAGATGAAAGTGGAGTGGAAAAAGTAACAGTGGATTATTTTGAGAGTCTATTCACTTCTACCTTTCCATCTGAGTTTGAAAATTTTTTTAGAGAAAATTCCATCAAATATTATAACTCAAATGAATCAAAGATTGTTAAGGGTGGCGACGGAGGAGGAGGTCATACAAGCCTTATTTATATGCATCCTGAGAAAGCACCAGGACTTGATGGAATGACAGCACTGTTTTTCCAACACTCTTAGCATGTTATCAAAAAGGATTTGGTAGATATGGTAGATGATTTTCTGGTTTCAAGGGTTCTGGATACTCGGTTAAATGAAACTCATATTTGTATGATCCCTAAGACGGAGAGACCCACTAGAATGACGGAGCTTGGACCGATAAGTCTCTCCAATGTTGGATATAAGATCATCTCCAAAGTGTTATGCCAACGACTGAAAAGTTGTTTGCCCAACATCATTTCGGAAACCCAATCGGCGTTTGTTACACAGAGATTGATTTCGGACAACATTTTGATTGCACAGGAGATGTTCCATGGATTAAGAGCCAATAAAGCTTGTCAGGGGAAGTTTATGACAATAAAAACGGATATGAGTAAAGCATATGATAGAGTGGAATGGAATTTTATTCAAGCTCTACTCCACAAAATGGGGTTTGACCCTCATTGGACAAAGCTTATGATGGAATGCATATCGTCAGTTCAGTATCGGGTTTTGATAAATGGTCAACCAAGAGGTTTCATTCTCCCATAGAGAGGTTTAAGACAAGAGGATCCTCTATCTCCTTACTTATTCATTATGTGTACGAGGCTTTGATTACTAACATTAAAAAAGCGGAACGACAAAAACGTTTAACATGGATGAAGGTGGCTAGAGCGTGTCCGGCGATATCCCATCTTCTCTTTGCAGATGATAGCCTCTTCTTTTGTAAGGCGCAACTAGAGGAATGTCAAACCATCCTCACCATACTCAAGGAATATAAGGCGGTCTCAGGGAAATTAATAAACTTCCAGAAATCCTTAATCCAATTTGTACATAAGATAGGTGAAGACAATAGACAAGAGCTAAGGGATATTCTAGGAATCCAGAATATTGGAGGAATGGGATCATATCTGGGTGTGCCAGAGAGTCTGGGAGGGTCAAATATTCTGGTGTTTGGATTTGTGCAAGAAAGATTGAATAAGAGGGTCACTGGATGGACTTTTCGTTTTTTACGAAGGGAAAAGAAGTGATTATCAAATCAGTTGTCACTTCATTACCAAATCATGTGATGTCCTGCTATAGATTACCCAAGACAATTACAAGGAAATTAACAAGTGCGGTAGCACAATTTTCGTGGAGTCCGGGGAGTAGTACAAAAGGAAACCATTGGAAGTCTTAGAAAAAATTATGTCTCGATAAGGAAAATGGGGGTTTGGGGTTAAAGAAATTGAGGATTTTAATATGGTAATGTTGGGTAAACAATTAAGGCGCTTTATTAAGAAACCAAATACTTTGTTTTTCGTGTTTTAAAGGTCGGTACTATAGGAACGCGTCACCTCTAGAATCGATCTGATCATACTCCCCATCATACGAACGGAGAAGCATGATATCAGCTAGATCTCTGGTTAGAAAAAGACTAATTAAACGGGTGGGATCAGGATCATCCATATCTGTATGGAATGATCTCTGGCCCCAACCACTTTCCCGAGATCAGCAAACAAAAATCAAAATAACCTTTCTCTGGAACTCATAGTGGACATGCTCATCAATGCGGATATGCGAAGTTGGAATATGCCGATTTTCTGGGCTCTAGTTGATCCTCAGGATGCAAAATAATAGAAAGTATACCGCTTAGTAGGACTCAATTGGAAGATAGGGATGGATGGCACTTTACAAAGAAATGAAAATACACAGTGAAGTCAGGATATCAAGTGGAAAGGGTTTATCCGGATAAAAAACAACCGATTGAGATCCAAGGACCCACAGTGGATGTATTGAAAGCTTCTTTCTGAAAATTACAATGTCCCCTTACGATGAAACATTTTTCATGGCAATCATTATCGGGGTGCATTGTTGTTAGGAAAAACACATGGTTTACTGTCATTTGTTGTGATAGATGTGGAGCTGCAGAAGAGATAGTAAACCATGTGTTTTTTAGTGTCCTCCAGCGCGCCAAGTTTCGGAACTATCAAAGATTCCCTCAAATCCGATCTTTTTTCCATCAGGTTCTCTTTTTACGAATATGGATCATTTGTTTTAGCGTGTTACACAAAAAATTGAAGATCACCATTTCGCAAGATTCCCTCAAATCCGATCTTTTTTCCATCAGGTTCTCTTTTTACGAATATGGATCATTTGTTTTGAGGTGTTACACCAAAAATGGAAGATCACCATTTCTCATGGATATAGTGGTATATGTGGAAAGCGCGTAACAGTAAAATCTTTAGTAATCTAGATGTTGATCCGAAAGACACACTTAATTTGGTAGAGACAATATCAATTCTGTGGAGGGAAGTGCAAGTGAAAACTTCCCTGAATGAAAGTCAACAAGGGGCTACCACGATCTTACCGGTAATAACAGGGCGTTGGTGTTTTGTGGATGGTTCATAGAAAGAGAATGATGGTTTTGATGGCCAAGGGTGGTATAGCACTCTTGAAGGTTTGTGGGTCTAATGGAAGTCAAAAATGTTAGAGCCAGCTTATCGCCTCTTCACTATGAGGTTGAAGCACTCATTTGGGCAATAGAGAGTATGAGGAATTTATGTCAATATCATGTTACTTTTGCAACATATTGTTCTCAATTGGTGAAGATGGTTTCGGAACCCAAAGAATGACCAGCTTTTGCAAATTATTTACAAGATATCAAGATGCTAGGGAGTTTCACAAGCTCGACAATAATCTATGTACAAAGAACTCTAAACTCACGGGCGGATGGGCTAGCACGCAGTGCCAGAACACAATCGTCTTTCGTCGTTCACATGGATACAAAGCTACCAATTTGGTTTGTAGAGTCAATATGAGTCTGTATTTTGATGTAAAAAAGAGTCTATATTATATGTTTGAAGTCGTTTTATAGTCTTTGCAGGTTTAGGTACTTTTTAGAAGAATTTGGAGATTTTGGATCATGACGAGGATAAGAGTCAAAAGAGCAAGTCGGAGTTAATCGACACCTTTGTGACTAACCAAACCCGCGTGTTTTAATGAAATTTCAGGAATTGTATTTTCAAAAGAGTCCCAAAAAAGAGATTCTGAAGGATCCAAACTGGCCTCCAATTTTAATTTAATCTAATCTCTTTTCTTTGGACTTGGTATACATTGGATCATATTCCTCGTTCATATACGAAAAAACAAGTCTCCGTAAGTATGTTTCCTTCGTTCTTCCCTTCAACATCTTAAAAATGAGACAAAAAATAATTAAGATGATTTCATTAGTAGTAAAGGGGCAGGCACATTTCCTAGGGATACATTATTTTACTACAAGGGGATGATCACACATTGGTGGAAGCGAGAGATAGACAAATTTTATGTGACCCCATTATTCGCTACACCTTCATGAAAAAAATAAAGAAAAAGAGTTAGAGAAATCGGTAAAGAGAAATGAGAAAAGAGAGAAGAAAAGAACCGGAGTAAGAACATCCATGTGATAAGAAACCTGAATGGGTAAGAGTTCATGTCTCATTTGATCGATACCCCCTGGATGATACTGCACCTTAATCTCTTAAATGAGGTCAGTGATGGTGGTCTTTGATGCTCTTATGAATTGTGGGCAAATGGTTATGTTCCTAAGTTGAGGTCGAGTTCATGGAAGTAAATTCAAAGGTTGTTACTAGTTGATGTAGCTAACAACATGTAATGGTGAAAGAGATGGTTCTAAAGGATATGCGAGTTCCAGCATTTTCAAACCACTTTTACAGGTTCTGTCACAGTCTTGCTCAAGCAAAAGTTAAGTCTAAGGGAGTTGATATATCATTATTTTATAGGTCTTACCATGATTAAAGTATATATTACGTGTCTGAAGTCAGTTTTAGAGTCATTATGTGTTTAGGTACCTTTTGGACGAATTTGGAGGTTATGGAGCAATTTGGATTTGAAGAGAATGAAAGCCAAAGAAAGTAAGTCAGAGTCGATATTCACACTTGGTTTTGATCGTCACCACTATGGTGTCGGTCGACACCCTTTGTGACAAACCAAATCGGCATCTTTTAACGAAATTTCAAGAATTCCAACTTTAGCCCAAAAGTTTTCAGCATGTGCAAAAGAGTCCCATAAGACGTTTTACTTATATTACTATTCTTAAGCAATTGTTTAGGTACGCTTTATATCATTGTTGGAGATACATTTAAGAAATCTTTAAGAAAGATGATTTCGAACTCCGGTTTTATTACTTTAAATTTTTATGATATTCATTCAGAATATGATTTGTGTTTCTACTTTCATGTCTGAGTAGCTTCCTTGTTAGATTTAGGGGTTTCTAGGGTTTATGATGAATTTCTAGATTGATTGATTTGTTAGGGTAATCTTATAAATTCTTCATCTAGATTGCCAACTTGAAATCTGGAGCATAGGATAATTAAATACGAGAGTGTTATTGATTGCATGAATTAATCATGTATGAGCTAAATACCTATTCGTAATGAGATTTGGTTTATGGATTTAGTGAATTATCAAACCTGATTTTTGATGTTTGTCTTAGTTCCAAAAATATTTGAAATTCTAGGATCTAGGTATAGATAGTCTCTACAACAAAAAAATTGATTGATTATTGCATTGATTATTGCATTGTGACTGAAGTCGTTTTATAGTCTTTGCAAGCTTAGTTACATTTTGGAAGAATTTGGATATTTTGGAGCATTTTGGATCTTAACGAGGATCAGAGTCCAAGAGAGCAAGTAGGAGTCGATCGACACCCTTTCGTGACCAACCAAACCACCGTGTTTGAATAAAAATACAAAATTGCAACTTTGCAAAAACTCTTCAATCTTGCAAAACAATCCCAAAACGAGAGATTATGAAAGATCCAAAACTGGCCTCCAGTATTAATTTAATTGAATCTCTTGTCTTCTGACTTGGTATACATAAGATCAGAATCCACGTTCAGGTATGAAAATACAAGTCTGCGTGAGTGTGGTTTCCTTCTCTCATCCCTTCAACATCTAAAAAATGAGACAAAAACAATGATTAAGATGATTTCCGTAGTAGTAAAAGGGTAGGCAAATTTATTAGGCCCCATTATTTTACTATAATGGGATGATCACACAGTGGTGGAAGCGAAAGATAGACAAATTTTAAGTGACCCCGTTATTCGCCTACACCATTTTCATGAAAAATAAAGTAAAAGAAGTAGAGAAATCGGTTCAGATAAGTGAGAAAAGAGAGAAGAAAAGAACCAAAGTAAGTCTGTCTATGTAATAAGAAAACTGAATGGGTAGGAGTTCATATCTCATTTGATCGATACCCCCTCGATGATACTGCACCTTAAGCTCTTAAATGAGGCCAGTGATGGTGGTTTTGGATGTCTCTTATGAGTTGTGGGCTGGAAATAGTTCTGTTCCTAAGTTGAGGTCGAGTTCATGGAAGTAAATTCAAAGTTTGTTACTAGTTGATGTAGCTTACAACATGTAATGGTGAAAGTGATGATTCTAAAGGATATGTGAGTTCCTGCATTTTAGTTCTCAGTCTTTCTCAAGCAAAGGCTAAGCCTAAAGGAGTTGATATATCATGGTTTTAAAGGTTATTACCATGATATAAGTCTTATTATATAGTCTATATTATATTTATAGAGTCATTTTTAGAGTCTTTGTGTGTTTAGGTACCTTTTAGATGAATTTTTAGGTCATGGAGTAATTTGAAATTTGAAGGGAATGAAATCCAAATAACGCAAGTCAGAGTCGATCTTCACACTTGGTTTTGATCGACACCACAATTGGTTCAGGTGATACCCTTTGTGACCAACAGAGTCGGCATGATTTAAATAAGTTTCAAGATTTTCAACTTTGGCCTAAATGTTTTCAGTATTTGCAAAGGAGTCACAGACAAAGTTTTACTTATATTATCTATTCTTAAGCAATTTTTAGGTTATGATTTATATTATTCTTGGAGGGATATTTAAGAATTGCAAAAAAATTCTCCTACACCCTTTTCAAGAAAAAATAAAGAACAAGAAGTATAGAAATCAGTTCAGAGAAGTGAGAAAAGAGAGAATAAAAGAACCAAAGTAAAACCGTCTATGTGATAAGAAACTTGAATGGGAAAGGGTTCATGTCTCATATGAAAGATACCCCCTCGATGAGACTGCAATTTAAGGTCTTGAATGTGGTCGGTGGTGGTGGTCTTGGATGTCTCTTATGAGTTGTGGGCTGGAAATGGTTATGTTCCTAAGTTGAGTTCTAGTTCATTGTAGTAAACTCTAAGTTTGTTACTAGTTGATGTGGCTGACAACACGTAATGGTGAAAGTTATGGTTTTAAAGGATATGTGAGTTCTTGCGTTTTCAAACCACAGGTTCAGTTCTATGTCTTGCTCAAGCAAACCCTAAGTTTAAAGGAATTGATATATCATGGTTTTAGGTTCTTACCATGATATAAGTCCTATTTTAAAGTCTATATTATATGCATGGAGTCGTTTTTAGAGTTTTTGTACATTTTGGACGAATTTGGGAGTTATGGAGCAATTTGGATTATGAAGAGAATTAAAGCCATAGAAAACATGTCAGAGTTTATCTTCACATTTGGTTTTTATCGACACCAACCTTGGTGTCGGTCGATACCCTTTTTGACCAACCAAATCGGCTTGTTTTATTGAAGTTTCAAGTATTGAAACTTTGGCCCAAAAAATTTCAGTTTTTGAAAAGGAGTCCCAGACGAAGTTTTACTTAATAATATCTATTCTTAAGAAAAAAATTTAGGCTACGATTTATATTATTCTTGAAGGGATATTTAAGAAATCTATCAGAGAGAAGATTTCGAACTCCAATCTCAGCACGATTTTACCTTTATGATATCTATTCGTAATATGATTAATGTTTCTGCTTTCATTTCTCAGTAGGTTCATTGTTAGGTTTAGGGGTTTTTAGGGTTTATAATGTATTTCTATATTGAATTATTTGTTAGGGTAATCTAATAGATTATTCATCTGGATTTCCAACTTGATAGGGTAATTAAATAAGAGCGTTATTGACTGCATGAATTAATCATGTATGATCTAGATACCTATTCGTAATGAGATTTGGTTTAGGGTTTTAGTGAACTTATCAAATCTGATCTTAATGCTTGTCTTAGTTTTATGAATTTGAAAAAGAGATTTGAAATTCTAGGATCTAGGTATATATAGTCTCTACAACAAAAGAATGATTGATTATTGCATTGTGATTTGAGTTCAAGGATTGGTCTTAATAAAACTCTAAAATATTAGCGCGTTTGCAAATTTGAATTATCTGATTGTTTTCTCTAAGTCTAGCTTCTTTCCCAAATTCTTTACAACTATTTAATTTAGGGCTTTTTCTTATTTTTTATTATTGATCTAGCTTAATCTGAAACCATAATTCTATTGTGTGATCCAAGTCTTTGTGGATTTGATCCATAAGTGATATATTAAACTCTGTAATTGCAGAATAGCTCAAGGGTAGATTTTAGAAATAATATATATATATATATATATATATAAATGAACTGAAAACTCTAATCTCACTGCCAACTTTGTAAACTTTTTAATACCTCTCTTTCAAAGGAGTTTTTTTATATATTGAGGCAAGTTGGCTAGATGTTTTCCTTTTCCTTCGCTGACATCTTTTTCTCCAACTGCCTTTCTCCTTTATAATGGGACGAGTTGGTTTTACCTTGATGAGGGAGGGAAACTCATTTCCGACAGTAACTTACCCCAGTTCATCGTTTGTAAAAAAAGTCAATCTCGGTGAATTTTAAAAGGAACATGTTCATAGAGTGAACTAACTCAACAATTTATGTCCTTGATTCTGATTTAACCAAGGATTTGGTTTGGTTTTATGTTGAACCGCTTCATCCAGTTCTCTGGGGAAGCAAAAACATCATTCTCTTGAAATATAGATTCCCATTATTAGGTTTTAAAGAGCAAATTAAGATACCCTTTAGATTTTCAAGCAATATATCTTATAAGAGCATCTCCGAAAGACATTTGAGAGTGTCACTACTCAAAACTTCAAATTTGAAGCTTCATATTTTTATTTGCATCTTGGTCCTTATAATTACATATAATATTTATAATTTTGACAAAATGGGAAACCTTTACAAGCTATTTATATACTGAATTGTTTCTATGAATAAAAGAATATGAAACTCTAGTGTGGGTATACTTCAAACCATCTCCTAAGCAAGCCCTCAAGCTTGTGGGTTCCCTTATACTTGAACGATGGGATGCGATTTTTGATAATCTTCCCAATGGCCTTGCTAGTTACTTCCACCGTTGCGTCTAATCCTCCATGTCTCCTTGAATTCCTCTCCTTCCACAGGATGTAGATAGAGGTTTGGAACACTAGCTTACTAAGTATAGTGTCTTTTCCACTACGGGTTGAGTGAAGCATAGAATCCGAAGTGTCATCCCAGTCAGGCGTTATTGTTGTGCAAAGTAATCCCTCTGCAATGCTCATCCATACCGTGAAGGTTTTGGGGCAAGCAAAAAATAAATTATCACGACTCTCATTCCTTTCACCGCAGAGCACACAGCCTTGCACTACACCCCAACCTCTCATCCTCATGCATGTAGATAGTCGATCCTTTATGGCTAGCCAGACCAGGAAAGATAGTCGTGGTACTGCTTGTGAGAACCAAACAAGATGGTACCATGGGACTGTATCCTTCTTCACTCTACGATAATCCCATGTCTTAGCAGCTGAGAACGATGGCTTGAAATCATCCTGATCTTGCAGCCACAGAGCTTTATCAGGACCAGCACTAGCCCCCGATAATATAGCTGCAGCAATTTTATCACACAGAAGTGGGTATCTTCTTTTACCACAGCGACTGATGTTCCAACCATTATTAATTACTAGATGCATCTGCTAGCGTAGTTTCTACTCACTTCCAATTAGCTACACCCGAGCTCCCCTGTAACATCAATTAGCTTGGCCATCTGAAACCAATTATCGAACCAAAAGTAAACAGATTTCCCATCATTTATCTCAAACCGCAGACACTCATAAGCAATAGATCCGAGCTTTAAAAGCTTCCGCCAAACCCATGACCCTTTTCTTTCATTCGCATCCCAATATTTGGTTGTTTATTGTGTTAATCCTTACAAAAAAATATCAAAATAAGATTTAAAACATTTTAAAACCAGAACTAGACAACAACAATATACAAGGCTTAATGTGGTATTTTGTTTGTAGTGTAATATTTAATCATATATTTCTGTTTCTAACTTTATATTTAATATAACATTTTATCATTTAATATAGTTGTAATATTTTTATGAGAAATGGCCTCAAATGACATTAAACAAAGTTTTTCTTCTCAATTTAGCACTCAAAGTCCAAAATCATCAAACTAGGTTTCATTTAATATGACTCTTTACAATTTTGTCCCCTTCTTTGCTTAACAAAATTATACATAATTTTCTTTATGGAAACTGAAACACAAAAGTGATTACGGCGGCGTTTCTCATCTTTATCGTGGCCGCCATCATCTCCCGTGTTGCTTATCTCTGTCGTCATTATCTCCACCATCGTCATCTACGTTTGTCTACTTCATCTCCAACTGATGATGTCTCAGTTTCGTTATCAAAAGTATCGCATAATGATGGAATCTCGTATCAATATTACTTTTTCAATGAGAATTCGGCAAAAAAAAGCCCGAACTTTGCACGAATTGCCAAAAGAAACCTGTACTTGACACTGGCCAAAAGAAACATGTACTTTTGTTGACTTTTTAAGTTTATTAAGAAACTTACGATTGACTCGCCATTTTAACACACCGTTAACAATCAGCTAAAACGGCGTTAGATATTGGCGTTAGGTGAAACGACGTCGTTTTCAAATGAGATGAAACGACGTCGTTTTACATGATTTGAAACTAAAAAAAATGCACACCCTTGGATTCGAACCCGAGTTGATTGGAACAAATGGCAGAGTATTATACCACTGGGCTAACGACACTTTTACTGAACTTAGT
>JABAYD010001893.1:0-12917 GCA_014822095.1 Diplotaxis tenuifolia
TGGAATATTTCCGAAAATCTAGAGTTCTTAGACTTCCCCATTTGAGGGTTTGGTTCGAAGAGAAGAAAGTTGGGTCTTTTGTTCTTTATGTGAGATTAGGGTAAGACAAGGATGATGTGATTTGGAAGTCTGAGAACAAAGGTGTGTTACAGAGGCAAAATTGAAAGGAGAACCTTGTTAGTTTTATGAAGAACAAGAGTGAGATTAGTCAAGAACAAGAGAGAGAGAGTAGGTTTTCGTAAGAGAGAAAGAGAGAGAGTATAACGAGAGAGAGTATAGGAAGGAGAATAGATTCCCTTGATTTTAATTACAATAGGTACATGCCTTTAAATAGACAAGGTTTAACATTAAACTAAGCACAAGTTGGTACTAGACAAAGAGTAAATTAATGGGGCTTGGCCGAGATAGTGGGATGAGAAAGTGACAGCTCATAAACGGATCTCTCCTCTTTTGGCCTCATCTCCAACGGCTCACTCTTCCTCTTGCCGACATCCCATCTGCCTCTTAGGCTAAACATCTTCCTTCTCTTTCTCATACGCACACAGCCTTGCCTTACAAGTCACACTAGGTCATCTTGAGTTCCTTGTAAACCAAGTCTTGTACGGATGGTACGGAATGCCTTGAGCTGCACGCTTTGCACATACCAGAACTTGTCTTCCTTATTTCTTCATGATCAATAAAAGTGTGAAGAATGATTAGTGAGAGAGGATCTGGGATTTTAAAAATTAGTGAGAGAGATGAATTTTGAGAATCACCACAAGAGTTGTTCAGAGAGAGGCTGCTACTTTTCGTTAAAAGCTAGGGTTGGGAAATTGATTCAAAATGAGTTTGGTTCAAAAAATAAATTGAAAGAGGTATTTGACCGATTTGATAGATTGGTTTGATTTCTGAGTTTCTATTGAAAAGGGATAGATATGACATTCACTATCTTAAAAAGTTGTCACATGTTGAAAGTGCCTTTGGATGCAATTCCAAAATGGTAAAGTGCCTTGGAAGGTAAAAAATTCTACCAAAAAAACCCAATAGACCTGAAACCACATTATCATGTGCTGTTAGACTATGTGTCAGAGACTAGGATAGAAGAACCCCTATTACATGCCATGCATTGCACTATACTATTATTGTAAAAGACAAAATGAGCAAATAAAAAGGCATCAGTTACACACATTCTTCAGTATAGATACAAAGATAATGGGCCAGATAAAGGGAGTCATTACAAAGATGAGTGAAGCCCATCTGGCTCAACAACAAGCTAAAGACAAGATGCAGAACATGATAAAACAGAGGAGAGAATCAGGAGCTATACGTAAGCATTGTGTTTGGTCTCATAACCGTTATCATGCTTTATCTGTACTGAGCAATACTGAGTCATTGATAGCCTGTGTGGGAGGATAGATTTGCTTTACTCTAGGGTTACAGATGCTTTTGTATATAAAGAGATGTAAGCTCACGTATGTAGTCATCACGTTTTAATAATAAAATCAAGTATTGTTCAAAGTTCTTTATGGTATCAGAGCCCTTGTAAGC
Source organism: Diplotaxis tenuifolia (assembly GCA_014822095.1). NCBI lineage: Eukaryota > Viridiplantae > Streptophyta > Magnoliopsida > Brassicales > Brassicaceae > Diplotaxis > Diplotaxis tenuifolia. The sequence continues at coordinate 1,528 of JABAYD010001893.1, forward strand.
TCTCACAGGCATAACAATGGCAGATCCTCCTTACCCTCTTCCTAGCAACGTGCATGTTGTTAGTTGTGTTACTCTCAAACTCACCGATAGCAGTTACTTGTTGTGGAAGACTCAAGTGGATTCCCTTCTATCCGGTCAGAAACTCATCGGCTTTGTTACCGGTGCTATTATCGCTCCAGCAGCAACTCGTCAAGAGGAAGTCAATGGCGTTGCAACAGAAGTTCCGAACCCTGACTACAAGTCTTGGTTCTGCTCGGATCAACTTGTCAGATTCTAGATCTTTGGTACTCTCTCCGAAGAAGTACTAGGAACGGTCCATAACCTTTCAACGTCAAAGAGGCCACGTCGTAAAGGAATGTATGTGTTGGAGAGTCAGGAGATGGTTGCTCTCTACTCAAATCGTCAATGTGCAGCTGATGCAGATACTTGGCATCAACGTCTTGGACACTCCAACTACCAGATTCTTCAACAACTCAAGAACAACAAAGAGATTTCAGTTAATAAGAGCAATATTCACCCTAGTTGTGAGCCTTGTCATATAGGAAAATCATCTAGACTTTAATTTTTTGCTTAAGACTTCATTTTGCTCCAGTTGTATCAAACCAGGGGTTCAAATACTATGCTATTTTTTGTAATGATTGCTCTAGATATACATGGTTTTACCCTCTCTAATTGAAGTCAGATTTTTTTGCCGTGTTCAAAGTTTTTCAAACTCTGGTGGAGAATCAACTAAATAACAAGATAAAAGTGTTTCAAAGTGATGGCGGAGGTGAATTCATGAGTCTTTCTCTCAAACAACACTTTTCTGAAAAAGGAATCCAACACATTATCTCATGTCTCTACACACCTCAACAGAATGCCACAGTCGAAAGGAAGCATATGCATATAGTGGAACTTGGTCTCACAATGATGTTTGACAGTCATGTACCATTGAAGTATTGGGTGGAGGCCTTCTTTACATCTACTTACATTGGAAATAGACTCCCCATTTCTGTTCTGAATGGCAAGAGTCCGTATCAGATAATACAGAAGAAGAAGCTAGAGTACTCTGCATTACGAGTGTTTGGATCAGCTTGATATTCGTGTTTACGAGATCAAACTGCAAACAAGTTTGATCCAAGAAGCTTACAGTGTGTGTTCACCGGGTATCATCCCCAGTATAAAGGTTACAGATGCTTGCATCCTTCAAGTGGGAAACTCTACATCAGTCGTCATGTTGTGTTTGATGAAACAACATTCCCATTTAAAGGTCAGTACAGTGATCAAGTGATCAAATACAAAACTCCAATAATGCAAGCTTGGCAAGGACCACCACCTGCAACACCCACAAGTCCTTAGAGAACACCACAACTTCTGTCTCGTGTGCCACAGACCACACCAACTGTTGTTGAAGAACATCAAGCTCATGAGCCTGTCCCAGTGCCACTTGCTGTCCCTCAAGCCCCACCACCACCAGACAACACCCATCGAATGACCACAAGATCAAAAGCTGGAATACATAAACCAAACACTCGCTATGTTCTTCTAGCATCTAAATTATCCACTAAGGAACCAAGCACAATAGCTGAGGTAATGGCTCATCCGGGCTGGAACAATGCGGTTATGGAAGAGATAAGAAGGATTCATATGCTGCACACTTGGACTCTTGTTCCAAGAACTCCTGACATGAATGTTATAGGATCTCAGTGGCTCTGCAAGACGAAGCTGAAGCCTGATGGAGATGTTGACAAGCTAAAAGTGAGACTGGTGGCTAAGGGTAATCACCAGGAAGAAGGATTGGACTACTTAGAAACGTTCAGTCCAGTTGTGCGTACAGTAACAATCAGACTGGTGCTCAACATTGCAGTATCTAAAAACCGGAAACTGAAGCAGCTTGATGTGTCAAATGCGTTTCTGCATGGGGACCTCAATGAACCTGTGTACATGACTCAACCACAAGGTTTTGTAGATGCAGAGAAGCCAGATTATGTGTGTAAACTCACAAAAGCACTATACGGTCTCAAATAAGCTCCCAGATCTTGGTTCGATAACTTCAGTTAGTTCTTGATAGAATTCGGCTTTATCTGCAATAAATCAGATCCATCGCTATTTGTATATCATCAAAAGAACAAGAACATGGCTATGCTCCTCTATGTGGACGATATACTTCTTGCTGCATATGATGAAAGGATTATGAAAAGCTTATTGGTGGCTCTCAACAAGAGATTTATGATGAAAGATCTTGGATTTCCTCACTATTTCCTCGACATTGAGATAGAAAACATATCAGAAGGACTATTTCTGCATCAGTCTGCATACACTGAAGATGTTCTTCATCAAGCGAACATGTCCAACTGCAACCCAATGCCCACTCTGCTTCCATTAAGTCCAGATACTCATACCAATAAAAGGTTTCCTGAGCCTACGTATTTTTGCACTCTTGCTGGGAAGCTGCAATATCTAACCATCTCAAGACCGGGCATTCAGTTTGCTGTTAACTTTGTCTGTCAGAGAATTCATTCACCAACAGTGGGAAATTTTGGTCTTCTCAAGAGAATTATGAGATATGTAAGAGGCACAACGAAGATGGGGATGCTCATCCGCAAAGACTCAACTCTAGTTTTCTTTGGATACTGTGATAGTGACTGGTCTGGTTGTAAAGAGACAAGAAGGTCGACTACAGGTCTATGCACTCTCCTCGGATCTAACCTAATCTCATGGTCTGCTAGTCGTCAAGATACTGTCTCTGGTTCATCTACTGAAGCTGAATACAGAGCACTTGCTACTGCTGCAAGGGAGATCACTTGGCTATCGTTTCTGCTGAGAGACCTTGGAAGCCATCAGAGAGCGCCAACAGTTCTGCAATGTGATAACTTATCATCCGTGTATTTGAGCACAAATCCTGCTCTTCACAAGCGGTCCAAACATTTTGAAAATGATTGGCATTACATCAGGGAACAGGTAGCTCTCGGCCATATCGACACTTAACACATCCCTGCCAAGATGCAGATTGCAGACATATTTACTAAATCTCTTCCAAGACGCTCATTTGAAGAATTGAGGTCCAAACTCGGCGTTTGCTTGTCACCCAAGCTTCGTTTGAGGGGGAATATAGATACAAAGATAACGGGCCAGATAGAGGTAGTCATTACAAAGATGAGTGAAGCCCATCTGGCCCAATAACAAACTAAAGACAAGATGCAGAATATGACAAAACAGAGGAGAGAATCAGGAGCTATACGTGAGCATTGTGCTTGGTCTCATAACCGTTATCAAGCTTTATATGTATTGAGCAATGCTGAGTCATTGACAGCCTGTGTGGGAGGATAAGATTTGATTTACTCTAGGGTTACAGATGCTTTTGTATATAAAGAGATGTAAGCTCACGTATGTAGTCATCACGTTTTAATAATAAAATCAAGTATTGTTCAAAGTTCTTATTCAGAAGCTTAATAGTTTGTCCGAAAGTCACACCCTTCATTCTTTCTCTTCATAAAATATTTAATATTTTAATCTTCTGATTTCTTATTTCTCCGTTACAAAGATCAGAGAAATTTATCACTCATGTAATATGGAGGAAGTGTAGTTGGATGAACGCATGTTTGCTTCAGGTGAAGAACCAGACCCCGGCGGGAGGGTTAATGATGACGGAGAAAGGCTATACATCAATTATCACAAATTTTTAGTACGTTTTGATAGATTGAATCCAACAAACCCTTCAATTATTGTTAACAAAGTCGACATCTCTAGATTCACTATGCCGTCTCTTAATTTCATGCAGCCACTCTGATTTTCCTCATGAGTTTCATCACCGAGACACTCTTCTAACTCGTGCGTGTGCACAGAGGTACAGAGAACCGCAACCTTCTTCGTCTCGGCTGATACGCATGCCGCTTCGATGAAATAAAACATATTGAAATAATTGGTTACTATTTTTTTTACTTACCGGGTACTATTATACATGTATCGCTCTGATAGTTACCATTCATATAACACTTATAATAACAGATATTCAAATAGTTGGCCACTACTTTTTTATTTATCAGGCACTACTATACATTTGTTGCTCTAATAATACTTCTTAACTTTGATAAGTAGTTGTTAGATATGTTTGTCTAGCAAGTGGCTGGTGGAATGTGTAATCAATTTGGGGAAAGATAAGGGGAAGAGTGATTGATGAGAATGAGATGATGAAATGGCTGATGGAAGGTGTGATTGGTGGTGCCAGTACTGTAACTCAACTGTTGGTATTTATAATGTTAACTGAGATATATAATTTTATAGGTTAACTATATAGATTAATGTCTAACTATAGCAGTAAAATACAAAAATTAGGTTAACTATATAGATTAATTTCTAACTATAGCAGTAAAATACAAAAATAATTAGTAAATTTTTGTTGTATATATTGTCCTTGCGTTGATATTCTTTATTAAACATATGTACGACCAATGTGTCACTGATATACTATATTACTATATGATAAAATGATATTTGTCTAGCAGTTTTAATCTTGTACGTGTTATCCTAATGTCTAAGATATGTCTTATCGGCAATGTTTTTGTTAATGATCATGCGTATAAAAGATACCCAAGAATGCTAATGCGTCTAATATATAAATTAGCAAATGATCATAAAAGAAAAATAAGTCAAAGAAAAGAAGGAAAGAGACAACATTGATGATCTAGTCGATGTTGAATTATCTGATGCAGTCGACCTTAACCATAGGCACATCCTCTTTGGTAGCCTTGTAAATAAAAAATTAGCAACAACACCAACAATTTGTGTACATGGGAAATCCACTAACGACCTTAATCTTTGTAACTGACAATCTTAATTTGTAACGTAACCGTATCACCTTAGATGCTAACTTGTGTTGTAGTACTATGTTAATTAATGGAAACTTTACTAAGACCAAACCTAACAAGTTAAGTTTATATGCTAACTTATTGTTTAGATGCTACCATGGCAAAGTTAAAAATCTTAATGTGTTAGTTAACCACTAGTCATTTGTTATTGATCGTTAGATCAATACTTTCTTATGAAGTGTAGTACTTTAATAACATGTTAGTCATTACTAGTAGATGTACTGTGCTAATACAAAACTTATCATCTTTGTTATTAATGACTAAACAGCTAATAGCACATTTGTTATCCTGAAAGTAGGATCTTAGTTATTAATAACTAAGCAAATTAGCATCCAAGTGTGTATGTTTCTCGTGCAGGTGTCATGTAATCTCTAGTTGAATTAATGCTCAAAGAGTACGCAGCATATAAATGTTTACTATTACCAGATAAATGTTAACATTCAATATAAACTAATATGCTGAAAGATCACACGTGCCATATACCTATGGTCAATGCCATACTTGATCTGCTACACATATTGACCGAGATCTCTTTTAACTTTTTTGATGGTACTTTATACGATTACCTAACAAAAAAGTGGAAAAAGAAGATAACAACTGCATACTTACTTCTACATAGTAACTTAGGACTCTATTTTATAAGATCACGCCAAATCAAAATATGTTCACTTTTTTACCTTACATGTCCAAGATATAGGGGCAAAACCGGAATAGGAGAGACAATTATGTACGGTGGGTGTGTTTTTTTTTAATGATTTTGGGTAGTTACTTAGTTTTTCACCATTTAGGTATATTATCAAAATTCCCCTTTAAAATAAGAGGTGACTAAATAAGTAAAAAGTATAGAGTATTAACAAAAAAATTAGCCAAACTATCCGGTTGTAATATCAACACTAATCCTAGTTTCATACCAAAGATTTTCTTATCACACAGATAGTTTTAGTTTGAGTGGTGATGAACATCATCAAATTTTATATTTTTTTAACTAATTAGTTTTCATTTTCATGTTTTTATTAATTGATATTTTCTAAATAATTTACAAAAGAAAACTTGTTTGAATGGATGGACCAGAAATGAATAGTAATAAGTACACTTATCCTAGTTTAGCCTTCTTACCCCACTAATTAAACGTTGTAGTTATCCTAAATCCATGTGGATAATTGTTGAAAATGACATGTAATTATAGTAACTAGTAACTACTAGTTGTTACTTATTTTAATCTGTAAACGAAGCTGTCATAATATGGAAAAAAATCTAAAATTAAAAACTGTTAATACAAGAGAAGAAAACCGTTCTCTTCCAATAGCCACAGAAACACACAAGAAAATAAAATATCAGAGAGAATCATAGGAAGAAGAAAGAAGAAAGTTTCTTCCACCAAGATTACATCAACTGACGCTAACTCTTCCATTATCTTTTTCCTTCTCCTTCTTATCCAGAAGCTTTGAACTTTTTTCAAAAGGGTTTTCTCGACTCACGATTGAAACTGTAATTTGGGTTTTCGTGTCCCGATCAAACCCAAGAAGAAAGAATTAAACTTTCGCTCTAAACCCCACATGGGATTGGCACTGAGTAGTAGAGAAAGAAGAAGGAGTAGAAGAAGAAGAAGAGTGATACCAGCCATCGAATGTTCGCTACGACTATGTCCATAACCCAATCTCCATCTATTGAGATATATTATGGAAATATTCTTATTAGATTTGGTCATATCGATATTGTATAGTTTCCATATTACTATGACGGTTTGTACTGTTGTATATATTGGCATCATTGTGCCTATGGAATGATAAGAGAAACATATTGGAACCTAATTTGTCATGGTATCAGAGCTACTATTCTAAATTTTCGATTTCTTATTGCAATCGCAAGGGAATCAAATTTTCTTTGAAGACGTGCTCTGTTTTTCGACCTAAAAAAGAGTATCTTACCTGTACGTGAATTTCCAAGATGGCTCCTTCAACAAACAGTGGTGATAGTACAAGACGATTACTCCATATGATCTTAGTGCCAATGACAATCCTGGTGTAGTTATTTCTCAGCCGCTAGTCGACGGTCTGAATTATGATGAGTGGGCCATTAATCTTCGTATGGCTCTCAGCTCTCGGAAAAAGTTTGGCTTCTTGGATGGAAGCATACCAAAACCTGCAGCAGATTCATAGTATCTTGAAGATTGGACGGCGAGTAACCACCTACTTGTAGGATGGATCAAACAGACGATTGATCCAAAACTTAGGTCATCGATTTCTACAAGAGAAGTCATCAAAGACCTATGGGATATCATAAATAAAAGGTTTTCTTTGAAGAGTGGAGCTCATCTACAGAAGCTTTGTAACTCACTTGCGAAATGTAAGCGAAACGGATCCACGGTAGATGACAACTTTGGACGTCTGAAGAAACTTTGGGATGGAATAGTAGAGTGCATGAACTCGAACACGTGTACCTGCAACAAGTGTGAATGTGATTTAAACACATCTCATGAGAAAGAGAAGGAGACTTTGCGGGTTCATGACTTCTTGTCAGGGCTGGACGACTCCACTCATGGTGTAATTCGCTCACAGATTTGCGCCATTACTCCTCTACCTGATTTAGACAGTATCGGACAATAACACAGAATGAAACTCTACGTTCAAACGCTACACCGGAAGCATTAGTTATGAGTTTTCCTACTCAGACATCAACACATCGGCGACCAGGAACTATATTGACTCGAGATGTGTCTAAACGAAGTATGGTAGAAGCATCTAATTATAGAGGAAGTCAAGCTGGTCATGATTCCCAAGACAATGCACGATGTGTGGAAAGACATGACATGATGTCAGTTCATGTTTCAAAGTAATTGGCTATCCAGAAATGTGGGAAGAACGACCACTGAACATGTCACAAGGACGTGGGAATCACTCTCGAGGTCGCGGTCGTTTTACTCTGCGGGCAAACATCAAGCAAGTCAATACTGATGCAGCTGGAACAAGTACTGCAATAACTGATCATGATCGTGAAGGTTTGAGTGGTATGACTGATGAACAATGGGCTACAGTCCAGAAGTTGATTAATTCTCGGAAAACTACAGCAAACTTGAGTGGTAAGAAAACCAATGATCTTTGGATTTTAGACTCTGGAGCAACACATCTTATGACGGGTCGAATTGAGTTGATCCATGATATCAGAGATATTACTCCTATACCCGTAACGTTACATGCTGGAGCTGATGTTCTATCTTGTAAACAAGGGACAGTACGGCTAACATAAAAAATATCACTCAAAAATGTCTATTTTGTTGATGGATTTTATATGAATTTGATTTCTTTTGGCAAGTTACTGATAAGCTTGTAATCTTGCAGGACCATGCTACGAGGATGCTGACTGGAGCGGGTGATAGAGAGGGAGAGGGATTGTATCGGCTCATGGAATAAAGACTGTGACTTCCCTGCAAACTGAAGTGCGTAATGAAATTTTTTTATGGCATCAAATGATGGGTCATCCAGCTCTTCATGTGACATCATATATTCCTGGAGTGTGTAGTTCTTCTAGTAGTATTAGTAGTGAGCTTTCTATTAAGAGTTGTGAAGTTTTTTTTCTAGCTAAGCAAACTCGACAGTGTTTTAATGATAGTTTGAATAATGCTAAAGAGATTTTTGATTTGATTCACTGTGACTTATGGGATCCATATCGGACAACTGCATTTTGTGGTTCTCATTATTTTCAGTCTATTGTGGATGATCGTTCCCGAGCGGTCTGGTTGTATCTTCTTTCCGGTAAGACTATGGCGCCACTGCAAATTCAAAACTTTATTGCAATGATAGAAAGACAATTTTCAAAGAAGGTAAACCGCATATGAAGTGATAATGGATCAGAATTCATGTGTTGTACACGATTCTTTCAGGAACAAGGAATAGTACATGAATTCATCGTGTGTTCATACCCCGCAACAAAATGGTCGGGTTGAACGCAAGCATCACCATATATTGAATATAGCGAGGCGTTGAGGTTTCAGGCTAATCTGCCAATAGAGTACTGGGGAGAATGCATACTTGCGGCTGGTTATTTGATTAATAGAACGCCTTCTGCCTTGTTGGAGAATAAGACGCCATTTGAGATTCTTTTTAGTCATGATCCGGGTTACAAGCATATACGAGTGCTAGGTTGTTTGGTATATGCTCACAACATAGATCACAAAAGTGATAAGTTTGCTTCGAGAAGTAGAAGATGTGTGTTCTTGGGTTACCCATATGGGAAGAAAGGCTAGAAGTTGTTTGATTTGGATAGAAAGATCATATTTGTGTCACGGGCTGTAGTATCTCAAGAGAGCGTGTTTCCGTTTGCTTCTACTGAAATGATCTGTGGTTCAAATGAGCATTTACTTACACCTCCAACACGAGAGAAATTGGATCATGATAGTGAAGAAGATGTTGAAAACATTGAAGTCGGGATTAAAGAGACAACCTTTTCCAACGGATATGACTCAGAATGAGCCGATTCTTAATTCAGAGGGTTTGATTGAGATGCTGGGTAGAGGTCATCGTCAGAAATTTGCTTCCCCTCGCTCAAAAATTTTGTTGTTGCGACTGTTACTCCTTTGCAAATCCCCTCTTTCTCTACTACAACCCTTGCTCCTCAACATCTCTCATGTACAACGTCATATCCTATTTGTAACTTTTTTTCATGTGAATGATTTTCGCAGAAACATTTAGACTTTGTAATGGCATTGTCGACTCATATAGAACCAAGATCATTTGCGGAAGCCATGAAAGATGAGAGATTGGGTACGGCAGTGGATTGTGAGATAATTTCTTTGGAATCTGCTAATACGTGGACACTTGAGGACTTACCTTCGGGGAACGGGCACTCAGTTGTAAATGGATCTTTACAATAAAATGTAAAGCTGATGAAACGATTGAGCGTTATAAAGCTCGACTCATGGTGTTGGGAATTCATCAGGAGGAAGGAATTGATTACACTGAAACCTTTGCACCAGTGGCAAAGATGACGACAATTCTTTTGTTTCTTGATATTGCAGCGAAGGAGAATCATGAGGTACACCAAATGGACGTCCACAATGCATTCCTTCATGGTGATCTTGAGGAAGAAGTGTACATGAAATTACCACCAGGTTTTAAAACTAAGGGAGAAACTCGAGTGTATCGATTACGGAAATCTCTATATGGACTAAAGCAGGCACCGAGGTGTTGGTTGCTAAACTAGCCGATGCTCTACGTACCTATGGTTTTAAACAGACACTCAGATTACTCTCTTTTGATCTACTACAATAATGGAGTTAGACTTTGCATACTGGTATATGTTGATGATTTAATGATCTCTGGCACCTCACATGAAGCGATTCAAAATTTTAAGAACTACTTGGCGGTTTGCTTTCACATGAAAGATATTGGGGCTGTGAAGTATTTTCTCGGGATAGAAGTAGCATGAATTTCATCAGGCATCTATCTTTGCCAACGAAAGTATGCTACTGATATTGTAACGGAGGTGGGATTGCTTTGATGTCGGCCTGCAGGATCTCCGACTGACCAGAATCATCAACTGAGCCGTGCTGATGGAAAGTTTCTTGCGGACCCAAAGACATATCAAAGACTAGTAGGAAATTTTATTTATTTATCAGCCACTCGTCCTGATCTGACATATTCAATACATGTTCTCTCTCAGTTCGTGAATAAGCCGAGGGAAAAGCATTGGCTGGCTGCATTAAAGGTTGTGCGGTATCTGAAAGGGACATTAGGACAAGGTATTTTGCTTGGTCTAACTCTCCGATGCATCTAAGAGGCTGGTGCGATTCGGACTGGGGAGCATGTCCACTTACGCGAAGATCGCTCACTGGTTGGTTTGTTCAGTTTGGAGATTCCCCAATTTCTTGGAAAACAAAGACGCAAGATACAGTATCGAGATCGTCAGCGGAAGCAGGGTATTGAGCAATGGCAGAGATATATAACAGCGGAGCTAAGGGGTCTGAAGACTCTACTATACGAGTTTGGCATTGATCATAAAGAGCCAATGTCGATTATGTGTGATAGTAAACCGTCTATACATATCAGTTCCAATCCAGTTTTCATGAGTGTACCAAGCATGTGGAACTTGATTGTCACTTTGTAAGAGACGACATTGTCAGAGGTTTTGTCGAACCATTTCATGTCTCAACAAAAAAATCAACTTGCGAACATACTTACCAAAGATTTGGGACGAAAGGAGTTTGATTCATATCTGATCAAGCTGGGCATTCATAATCTTTATGTTCCAACTTGAGTGGGGGGGGGTATTGAGATATATTATGGAAATATTCTTATTAGATTTGGTCATATCGATATTTTATAGTTTCCATTTTACTATAATGGTTTGTACGGTTGTGTATATTGGCATCATTGTGCATGTGAAATGATAAGAGAAACAGATGGAACCTAATTTGTCACCATCATCGCTTTTCACCGCCACTGGGGAGAAAGAAGAGCCTTTAACGCTCGTTACTCGCTATGGATCAAAGAAGCGTTCCCCGACAGTTTCACGATCACCGACCCGTTTATCTCGGGTCACCCTATC
>JABAYD010001894.1:0-12099 GCA_014822095.1 Diplotaxis tenuifolia
TCGCTCCCTAGCTCCTCCCGAGTTTGCAATACTCCGCCGGTTCCCGAGTCAGAGCGAACCTCGCTAAACCTTCTCCTTCTCTTACTCCCAGCGGCGGCTTCAGAAGTAGCTCCGCCGGAGACCTAGAACCCCTCGAGTTGCCCACAAGAAGTGCTCTTTCGAGCTCTCTTCCTACTTCCTCCAGCAGGGGCAGTTTGTTCGGGATTTGGATCAGTCCCATCCAACCCAAACCCATCGATCAGTCCCATCAGCCCCCTTGGGTTGGAAGTCTCGATCACAGCAGAAAGGTCGACCATCTCCCTCATATCTCTCGCTCTGTTGAGAGCTCACTGTTCCGCCGGAGTAAAAAGATTTGTCCTTTTCTTACCCGGTTTGACTTCGTAGCGGAACTCCTTGTCCCAAGTAGCTGCCAAAAATGGTTTTCAGAAGAGCTCGGCACAACGATATGTAAAAAGTTGAGAAAGATCTTTTACCTTGGTTGATGTGATCAAGCCAGCGTTGTATTCTCTCCTCGTTGAGGTTGGCCCACTTGGTATAACTCCGCTCAGCGATCTTCTTCGCGTCCGAGTGAAATGTTGGCGTAACAGCGGCGTCGGTCAGATAATAATTCGGATGCGCAACTGCAAGGCAAAAAGAAAAGCGGTTAAAATGGAACACGATGTATCGCTAATCGAAGCAAGCTAACTACCAGCTTCGGTGGTCCAGTAAGTCCTAAAATCGTCATCAGGAGGGTCAATGAAAGCAGACTCTTCCGACTTAATGTAGAAGTAGGAGTGTTGCCAGTCCGGGGTTTTGTCAGGGTAGCCGGTGACGATGTTGTAGTTGTGCCTCATCCTGATCGAGAAGTGACCACGGGCATCTGTCTCCCTTATACGAGACAAAGTCGTCAGCTGTTCGAACGAATATACGTATAGAGATATGCCGGCCTCCGCTACCAAAACTAGGAGCGCGACCATGATATGGTACGCCCCGTTTACCATCTGAATGATCGCGAGGCCACGACGAGCTATGTACGACGTCAAGACGCGAGGTAACGGGAACCATAGCATGGTGTGATGTCTGAAGTAAGACTCGTAAACACACTAATACCCGACTGGAGGAGACCACGGACGTTGATCCTTAGTCGGGATCAAGTATGTGACGCCCACCGCATTGCGAGCTATAAGCAAATCCTCCACTGACGCCACCGTCGACCAAGTACTTTCCGTGTTCTCCCATGATTGTACATCAGCAGGTCGCAAATGCTCTTGAGAAACCACGGGCTTCTGCTCGAATACTCCCAGGCTGGCATAGCGCGTCGGAACCTTAGGAAGACCCTCTTCCTCCGATAAACCCGCTTTGGCTCGTCTCACTCGAGTAACGCGAGGTCGCCTCGCGTCAAAAGGAGGAGATGGAGTAGAAGCTCTAGACTCACTCCTAGTGGGTGATGGCGACCTACGTTGCGTCGTAAGAGGAACGCTCATCATCTCTGCAGCCTCATTCCCATCATCGTCATCTCTCTCTAACTGTACCGAGTCGACAACCAACCGTCTTTGTGCCAAGTCGAGCCCGGCATGATCCAACAAAGAATTCCTCATCAGCAGACTAAAATCGTTTTGCGGCTCACCGGTCGTCTCATCCCTTGCAGGATTGGACGAAACCGCAATATCTTTCCCTTTCTTCTGACGAGTCAGAGGTCGCCTCGGAGACATGTCGAGCAACCGATACTATATATCTTACAAATATAGCGGAAGTACCTGAATAAGCGTTGAAGTGGCAAGAATGAAGAAGTGAGACGTATTTATAGGGGAAGAAGGGGCACGACTCTCGGAATCATTAATTAGGTCTATATAAGCCTAATTGGGCCTAATTAAGTCGCGACTGTTCACATTCCGACCTAATGGGGCTCAACCCTCGGCGACCGTCCACCTACCTGAAACCGTTTGCGCTCACGCCTCGAAAAAGGGGCACATTTCCCAGAGTCATTAATTAGACCTACGAAACCCTAATTGGGCCTAATCTGCTCGCGACTATTCATATTCCGACCTAAATGGGCCTCAACTCCTGGTAATCGATTGCCGAGCTGGTCACTCAGAAGACAACTCAGCAGACTTAGTTCGTCGACCTGGCAACTTAGCAGGTATAGCTCAATCACGCACCGAGTTAACAGCTAAGCAAGACTTAACTTGACACTCAGCTAGCACAGCTCGAACGCGTCCGAGCTAACGACTGGATGAACACTTCTACGTCCGAACAGCGATCTAACGACACAAAGAGCTCTACGAGCTTCTGCGCGAAAGGGCGTTAGGTCCCGCTAGCCGACCTAATTATTCATTGGACCCTATCAACTAAATCCGCCCCGGCTTAAGGCATAACACGGCAACGGATTTGGGGGACTTACTATAGGAGGTGGAATACTCCCCTCCATAAGGCCCATTAAATAATTAGCTCGGCCCACCGGGCTGCGGCCCAACAAGGCGGATTCCCGCTAATCAGCCATCAGACGAGCTTAACCCGTCTAATCTCCGCGATTAGCCGAGTTAACCACGCTTAGCTGAGGTTCTCATTCTCACGGGCCGGCCAAGGCCCTTTGGACGAAAAGCCCTCCGTACATGCGACCTTGTCGCTAGGTTAAGTAAGCGCGGCTATAAAAGGGAGAGAGAGAAGAACAAGAAGGGGATCGATACTTTTACTCACTGGACAAGGCGACTATTAGCTAGGGTTTTCACTCATTTGTCTATTCTGACTTGTACTTTTTCCGGCTAGCTTTCCGAAGCGACGCCTCTCGTTTCTCTTTACTTTTCCGACTTGTAACCGACTCTTTACTCATCAATAAAACAAACGCCTTCGTTTGACCTACCGACGAGTTCTCGTCTTTCTTACTTAGATCCGACAAACTCGGTACAAACAGTTGGTGCCCACCGTGGGGCAACGAAGTAGCGTCCTTTCACGATGAGTGATATTGAAAACCACGATGTCGAGACCGAGCATCTCGCTGACGAGACGCCAGCTCCGACACACTCTATTGATGCCATCATGGCACGTCTAGCTCAACAAGACAAGATCCAGAAATCGACTATGGTCCAGCTCGCCGCAATCATTGCTCTTATTGCTCCCTTTACCGGCGAACCCGATACGATGATTCGCCGTAGACTGTTCGCGACCGTACCCAATACAACCGACGAACACCAGGTGGAGGAGCAGACCCAGCCGTGGCAACGCTCCCCACGCCGTAGGAGGAGCGGACCAACAAACCATCTGAGAGGTAGCAGAAATAAAACTCGCCCTCCAGCAGTTCACCTCGAAGATACACAGTGTTACGAGCTCCGCGCCGTAGATCAACAGCGTCCTCGCTGACACGCTCCAAACTCCTTTCACATGAGAGATCAGCAGTGTGAGGTTGCGATCAAAGGAAAAAAATCCGCCTACCCACTTTCGGAGGGAGCGACGACCCAACCGAACACATGACGGCGTTCAACATAGCAATGTGTAGAGCGAACTTTTCCGACGAATAGCGCGAAGCTGGCTACTGCCAACGGTTCGTCAAAAGCCTTGAGGGACCAGCCTTAAACTGGTTCACTCATCTTCCCGAAAACTCGATTGGTAGCTTTCACAACCTCTCGAATGCTTTCCTCCACACTATATCATGTTCACCACAAAGAAGAAAATAGCTTCAGACATGTTCAAACTCACGAACCCGCAAGGCCAGCCCTTGCGAGAGTTCATGGAGAAGTTCAAGGCAATCATCACAGAAGTCGAGGTCCCGGACAAGATTGCAGTCGATGCGCTACAAAACGTCTTATACGTCCACTCGAAGTTCCGCAACGACCTCTACAGTCGTCCAACTATGTCGCTACAGGAGGCCATAGCTCGATCTCACAACTTCATTAAAATGGAGGAGGACACAAAAGCGATCATGAGCAAGCAAAACTCCAACAATGAGAAACCAAAGTCGGCAACGAATAAGAGCACGAATACCCGTCCAGAACCAAAAAAACATTCAACCGGCGAGAAACCGAAGAAAAAGACTTTCGTTTACTCCGTGGACGAGAACGGGGTCACCGTATGCAGTAAAGGATGGAATCATTACCACCTAAATCAGGTTCTGCGATCTGCAACTGGTGAAAATGAACAATCCAAAGGCGAGAACCCTCCTGCAAAGGATGATGCAGAAGAGTGAGGACGTACTGTCCTTATCATAAATCAAAAGCCCACGACGCCAGAGACTGCGTTCAGCTCAAAGAAATCATGTTCCGTAGGTATGAATCGGGAAACATTAAAATCGATCCGCCGAAGCCATGGGCCAAGAGTAATACTAACTAGAGCAAAAACAAGGACAAGAAAAATAAAAGGCCGCAGGATAAACCAAAGCACGACGAGACTAAGCCGAGAGGTGAAGGCTCCGGATCGCACGATCGCAACGACGAGCAAACTAACGAGGAACAACCTAGAACTCGCAAGCGGATCCACGTTATCCTCGCAAGATCCGCCTCTTCATCTAGTGGTGAATCAGAAAGCAGCGACCTACGGACGTTGCTCACCAAGCGGAGGTCAGGAAAAGACCAAGCTGATGCGCCAGACCTCCGAGAAAGGCTTAACCGATCAAAAGCTCGACGTTTGAATCCCAACCCTAGCCTAGAACCAAAAATGACGGATTTACGAGCTAAGATACCATCGAAGACTATTGATCTTCGAGAAAAGCTATCAAAATCTAAACAGAGCGCCCTCCGACAACATCTGGATCAACTCAAAAAAGAGACGGATAAATCATCAGGGATAGGCACAAGTAAGCCACCCAACTTAAACAGTAGCAACCTCAGGTCGCGGTTGACGAGCAACAAACCTGCATGCCTAAACGTCATAATGGGGGGTCACCACCATGCGGTAGCTCGGTTCGCTCCATAAAAGCTTACCAGCGTAAAGCAAAATCGTCACGCGACTGGCAGGTCAGGTCGGACGACGAGCTATCAATCACTTTCTCGCCCGAAGACGCGATTGGAGTCCATATGCCCCATAATGACCCATTACTAATAGAAGTCGGTATCGGTGATTGCGAAGTCACCAAAGTACTCATCGACATCGGCAGCTCGATCGGTCTTATCTTCCGAAGTACGCTTGAAAAGATGGGGGTGGATCTCCGTCTCATTAATTCGTCCTCCCGTTCTCTCACTGGGTTTAATGGAGTCTCAGAGGAAATGATCGGAACAATTCGCCTCCCAGTGTACGCCTGAGGCGTGACCCGTTCAGTCAAGTTTTCGATCGTTCGGAACCAATGCACCTTACTTCGTCATACTTCAGACACCGTGGCTGCATTCGATGAAGGCGGTAGCATCGACCTACCACCAGTGCGTTAAATTCCCAGGAAACGACGGCCGAATCAGAACCATCAGGGGTGATCAGCAAGCGGCACGTGAGCTACTCGTTGCAAACGTAAAACTACAGCAAGTCACATCCCATGTCAACACCGTGGCAAACAAATCCAGAAGATTTACCCACAGAAATATTTACCCACAGAAAGAGAAGGTGACCGAGGTCGTAATCGATGATCACGACCCGAGCAAAGTAGTACGCATTGGGGCTTACCTTTCCGACGAAATGCGAGCTACCATCGTTGACTTCCTCCGAGCTAACAAATCAACATTCACTTGGAAACATCCGACATGAAGGGAATCGACCATGCCATCACTTCCCACGAACTCAACGTCGATACCACGTTTAAACCCGTCAAGCAGAAGGGACGAAAGCTAGGACCCGAAAGGTCGAATGCAGTAAACGAGGAGGTGGAGCGATTGTTGGCTGCTGGTTCGATTGCAGAAGTCAGATATCCGGAGTGGCTGGCCAACCCAGTAGTCATCAAGAAAAAGAACGGAAAGTGGCGAATGTGCGTGGATTTCACCGACCTCAACAAGGCCTGCACAAAGGATAGCTACCCACTCCCGCACATAGACCGTTTGGTAGAATCGACAGCGGCAATGAACTTCTCACGTTTATGGACGCGTTCTCGGGATATAATCAAATCATGATGCATCCGAACGACCGAGAAAAAACCGCCTTCATAACCGATAGAGGGAGGTACTACTACGTTGTCATGCCTTTCGAACTAAAGAATGCGGAGCCACGTACCAACGTCTAGTTAACAAGATGTTCTCCGGCAAACTTGGCCACGCGATGGAAGTTTATATCGATGACATGCTAGTCGAAACACTACGAGCCGAGGATCACCCCATGCACTTGGCCGAATGCTTTAAGACCCTGAACGAGTATGGGATGAAACTCAACCCAGCAAAGTGTACTTTTGGTGTCACATCAGGCGAGTTCGTGGGATACATAGTGACCCAGAAGGGAATCGAGGCTAATCCCAAATAGATTTATGTTATTCTTGACCTACCCAGCCCAAAGACTAGCCGGGAAGTCCAGCGACTAACCGAACGGATCGCGGCGTTGAACAGATTCATCTCGCGATCTACTGACAAATGCTTACCATTTTACGATCTCCTGTGCGGAAACAAGATGTTCGTCTGGGACGAATAATGCGAGGAAGCTTTCTCCCAGTTAAAACACTACCTAACCACACCACCCGTGCTAAGCAAGCCAGAGGTCAGGGATACGCTTTCGCTATACATAGCCGTATCTCAGACCGCAGTCAGTAGCGTCCTCATCAAAGACGAACGCGGCGAGCAAAAACCGATCTTCTACACGAGCAAACGAATGATAGATCCCGAGACAAGGTACTCAACTCTGAAGAAGATGGCTTTGGCGGTCGTCACCTCGGCGCAAAAAATAAGGCCATACTTCCAATCACACACGATCGAAGTTCTATCCAATTACCCGCTGCGAACCGTCATGCAAAGCACAAACCAGTCCGGTCGACTGTCTAAGTGGGCAATCGAGCTAAGCGATCATGACATCGTGTACAAAAACAGAACCACATCAAAATCCCAGGTCCTAGCGGATTTCCTAGTTGAGCTACCGCCGGATTTAGAACAAGACCTTCTTACAACCAACCAAAACTGGATCCTACACGTTGACGGATCGGCGACGAGCAAAGGCTCTGGGGCAGAATTTCAGTTACAATCACCAACCGGCGAACTAATCAGGGAATCATTCAGCTTTGGCTTCCCAGCGTCAAACAATGAAGCCAAGTATGAATCGTTACTCGCCAGACTCCGTTTAGTGAAAGCAGTCAACGCAAAACGAGTTAGCGCCTACTCTGATTCGCAGCTCGCCATTAGCCAATTCAGCGGCGAGTACGACGCAAAGAACGACATAATGGACACCTACCAGAAACTGGTTCAGGACATCGCCCGCGAGTTTGATTTTTTTGAACTAACAAAGGTATCACGCGGAGAAAACATCTGCGCCGATGCTCTCGCGGCTTTGGGAGTAAACTACATGACCAAGTCAAGTGAACGATCCCGACTAATAGGATTGAAGAGCCGAGCATCGAGCCAACAACCGAGCAGCCAACAGTAGTCAACCAAGAAAGTGAGAAGATCACTCCTGCTGCAGAAGAACCAAGCGAACTGACTGAAGGCGATTGCATCGATTGGCGAGACGAGCTCATCAAGTTTATGCACGACGGATCAGTACTTGATGAGAAGTGGAAGGCCCGACGACTAAAGGCCGATACGCGAACTACGTCCTCGCTGACAATACCCTCTACCGAGTCTTGGCAAACAAAGTCCCCCTCAAGTGTATCCATGGCGAAGAGACTAGACTCGTGATGGCAGAGACACACGAAGTAGCAGCAGGAAACCATTCAGGTGGACGCGCTCTAGCTCTTAAGATGAAGAATATTGGTTTCTATTGGCCGACGTTAACGTCGGATTGCGAGGCTTTCGCGAGACGATGCGACAAATGTCAGCGACATGCATCGACGATCCATAGCCCGACGGAGTTGTTACGGACTATGACAGCCCCATACCCTTTCATGCGTTGGAGCATGGACATAGTAGGTCCTATGCCGAGCTCTCGCCAGAGGAGGTTTATCCTGGTCTTGACAGATGATTTCACCAAGTGGATAGAGGCCAAATCTTACGCCAATATTTCCGACAAAGAGGTCCAGAAGTTTGTCTGGAAGAACATCATCTGCCGGCACGGCCTTCCTTACGGGATCGTTACCGATAATGGCTCGCTATTCATCTCACACCATTTCCGTGGTTTCTGCGAAAGATGGAGGATACCCCTGAATACATCCACCCCAAGGTACCCACAGAGTAATGGCCAGGCCGAGTCATCCAACAAAGCCATCATAGATGGCATAAAAAAGAGACTCGACCTCAAGAAAGGATGCTGGGCGGACGAGCTCTACGGCTTCCTCTTGTCTCACTGCACTACCCCACGAGGCGTGACGAAGGCAACACCTTTCTCCTTAGCATATGGCGTCGAGGCAATGGCACCTGCCGAAGTCAACGTTACGAGTCTCCGGCGTGCCAAGATGCCGCAGCACGAAGAACTCAATCAAGAGATGCTCCTCGATGCGCTCGACTCAATCGAAGAGAAGCGAGACCAAGCCCTGCTGCACATTCAGAACTACCAAAACCAAATCGAGAGCTACTACAACAAGAAGGTCAAAGCACGTCCGCTCGAGCTTGGCAATCTGGTCTTACGCAAAGTGTTTGAAAACACTAAGGAAGTAAATTCCGGCAAGCTCGGTGCGAACTGGGAAGGACCGGACAAGATCACTCAAGTTATCAAACCGGGCGTCTATCGACTTGAAACCTCCAACGGAAAGGAAGTCCCACGCGCGTGGAACGCGATGCATATCCGTCTCTACCTACACTAAGTCTCGAACGACCAAACCCTTCAAGTACGCGACCATCCGCTGCTCGACACAAAAAAAAACAATATATATATATATATATATATATATAAAACAAAAAAAAAGAGAGTAAACAAGTTCCTTAGCCTGTTTACTCGCTGAATGGATGCGCTCCTTTAGCCACTTTCATTCGGCCCAACCGAACTACGAATGGCTTGATCCCCACTCGGGTACGTAGGCAGCCTTAACCGGTCGAACGGATGCGCTTCCTTAGCCACTTCCATTCGGCCCAACCGAACTATGAATGGTTTGATCCCGATTCGGGTACATAGGCATCCCTCACGGGTCCAACTGTAACAAAAAAATCACACAAGTCAGCCAGGGAACACTCACGCTTCCCAGCTACTTTGTTCGTTGGAAAAACGCACCACCAAGGCCGTATCTCCAAGAACTTTTGCGATGCCTATGCCCTCGCTTAGCAACACGTCTCAAGCGACGAGCCGCGTACTGGTACTCGGGTCCGACCGACTAGCAAGCACACCCTGATCAGGTACGCTGGCGACGGACCTCGTCAAACCGACCTACGGCCGGTTGAAAAAAGACGATCATTTTCGAATTCATAATAATTTGCGAGTAATGGCTTGGCCGACCAAAAGGCTCTGTAAAATTACTTTATGACATTTTGAATACATTGATTGCTCAAAAATCATCTTACTCGTACTTATGTTCCGTTGGTTTCGAAATCGAACAATTGTAGCAACATATGAGCTTAAACCGATTCGATTGATAACCTTAAGTCGAGTACCTTACGAGAAACAACTTAACGAGTTACTTCGATCGAACGAGTTAAAATCTAAGGTGGTTGCCAAAATTTAAGTCAAACTCCAAGGAACGAGCTAATACCTCGATAAGCCGACACGATTTTGCCTTGATAGAACATGTTCATTAAACAAAAGGATAAGTTCAACAATGAAGCACTACTCAAACAACTCCACCAAAGGAGAAGCAAAAAGATACAACAAAAAACAAACAAGGATTGTGATCACTCCTTCGGGATCTCCGTATCACCGTCTTGAGGACGAGTCTCCGACACTGGGGGATCCTCGGTCGCATTGGTCGACGAAACTTGCGGATCTCCCTCACGACGTTCTGCGGAGCCGCTCAGATCAACCTCACCGGATTGAGCTTTGTCACTATCCAAACCCTCGCGACCTTGATCCGCGGAATCGTCGAATTCTGAAGTCCCTTCCTCGTTAGAGACTTCGACCACACATGTCTCCTTACCAGCGTCTTGGAGATTCGTGTTCATGCTATCAGCCCGATTCCCAACACTGCTAATGGAACGGGCGCCAAGAGAACGGCTGGGGCTCTGGAGCTCGGCAACGGTCGCCGGTTTAACAGTATGCCGATTCGAGCCGTGTTCGTTGAAGGGGACCCTGCTAAGATACTCAGCCTCCAACTTGGAAAGGAGATACTTATCCACGTAGGCAGAGCTCAAATGTAGAGGAGACAACTTAAGGTCGTTTGCGGGGATCGCCCTGACGTCGAGATCCTCGGCCTCAGCTTTCCATTTGGCCTCTTCCGCAAGGTAGAACTCAATCTTTCCCTGCGGAATAGCTTCCCCCTCCCTCTTCTTAAGCTCCAGACAACTGCGGGTACCGAACGCTTGAGCATAATAGCATCACGCATCGTCATAATCGTTAAAGCGAACTTCGCGATCGCGAATACGGTCAAAGCGGGCTTGCGCTTTGGCGACCATGGCGGCGTGAACCCTCGCCCGTTCTCTAGTGACCTCATAAATTCGAGAATTTCTAAGACGAGCGAGCTCCTTCTCATGATGCTCCGCGAACTCACGCTTCTCCTGCTCCAGACGTGATTTCTCCTTCTCCAGCTCGGCAGCCTCATCTTGAGCAGCCTTTAACTTACTTGAGGCTTCTTCAGCCATCTTCTCAGCAGCCTCAGCACGATTGATCACCTCATTTCTCTCTTCGTTCACCTATTCGAGCGAGCTTTCCAATTCTTCAGCGCGTTTCCTCTCGTCCTTAGTCTCCAGACTAGCTTTGCCTAAGCTAGAATACACCGATTTAAGCTCGGATTCATACTTCTCTACTAAGAAGTTCATGCTACCTTCCGCCTGCGAGTTGGCAAAACAAAGAAAGAAACGAGGACAATCAGAAAAAGGGGATTAGGATGAACGAGGTAAACTTCTGAAAGAACATACCATCTTTAGGTTCCGAGCCATGTCGATGTAGGCGTCACAGAAAAATAAGTGATCCACCGGGGGAAGCTCTTTCGGCCCGCCTTTGATCTGACGAGAGAGCTCGGCGCATTTTGGGCCGTTGTTGATGAGGGGAGAATTATCCTTGAAGGAGAACTTCACTTTGTCTGGAAAAGGTCCTATCCCTGGCCGAGTAATCGCCCCCGAAGTTCGCTCACGCGGGTTCTCAACATCTTGTCCTTCGGGAACTGCCTCATCAGTTGGCCGCAGCTCGGATCCCGTTTCATTGCCTTGAACCTTAGAGTCTGGTTCAATCACTACAGGAAATGTGGGTATTAATAGCACCGTAGCATAGCGTTTTTGTTCTTTCTGCTATTGTATACCAACACTGGCATTTACAAGAGCACTTATAAACTTTAGAAGCTATGTTTGTAAGTGCGGCAAAATAAAATAATTCACCCGCGTCTATTTGATAAGTTGAGGCGCTTACCATTGCAAATCAAAAACAAAACGCTATCGTATATGAATAAAATATATGAAAAACACTTAGTTAAAATCGGAAACTCTTCACTCTCTTCACTCTCTTCACATTCCCCTATACTCGATCGAAACCCTTTGTTCTTCACACTTCTGAAGAAAATCCCGAAACCTTTCTACTCACTCTCTCGATTCGAAGCTTCAATCGGTATTATCTCGATTTGATTCTGAGTTTAGATTAGAAACTTTCCTCTGTGATTTTGATTGGTATCTCTTCGATTCGATTATATGTTTGTGTGAACATGCATGTCGATTGGTATCCGTTCTATTCGAATTTGGTATCTTTTCTATTCGAATCTGGTATATGTTCTGTTCGAATCTCTTTTGATTTTAGGTATCCATTTGGATTGTGGGTTTTGATTTTGATTGATGTGAATGTTTGTGATTTTGCCGATTTTGATTTTGGGTTTCTATTCTTACTTTCTGTTAACACATGATGTCAGAGTTTGTGATGTTCGGTTTAGATTTTGATCGAATCGTTTACCAGTTTCAGAAATGCCAAAAACAAGAGGAGGAGGACAAGTTGGTTCTCGTCGGAGTAGACGTAATCAAGGGTTAGATCCAAGTGCGCAAGTTGCTTCTGCTACACCACTAAAAGCGAAGA
>JABAYD010001896.1:0-19549 GCA_014822095.1 Diplotaxis tenuifolia
TAAATTTTAAATTTGTCAATATTAAAATTTATATTTCAATTACATATATTCACCCTGCGCAAGGCACATGTTTTAAAACGAACTCCAACCCAAAAACTAAAACAAAACTGTAAAAACTAAGATCTCTCATGAAAAGACAACCAAGAGGCAAGAACAGAGATTTGTCCAGAAAGAATCACTTGTCATCGAGCTAGAGGGTCCAATCTCAATCTGATTCCCTGCTGAACTTCAGCTATCAGAGTTCCTGGTGGTTTTTCCACTGCAGTGTGAATTCTTTTATTTTTCTCTTTCAAACCAAATACATAGCTGTTTGATGAATAAGTCTAATAATTAGAGTTAAATTCTTATCTATTGATGGAGCATTCAACCATCTCAACACATCTTCAAAACTCTGAGAAGTGGCTAGGTTCATCCGAGAAACAAAATAAGTCTATACTTGATTACTATAGTTGCAATCAAAGAAAAGGTGCTGTCGATTATCCTTGTGGCCGGTACAAAGAACACACGACGAAGGAACCGACATCCCCCACCGAAGGAGCTTATCTTTAGTAACCATTCTATTCCTAGCAGCCACCCAAGAGATGAAAACATGCTTCGGGATTCTACCAGCGAACCACACTACCTTATGCCAAAACATTTTAGGAGCAGCAGGATGCAAGGCTCTCCACGTTGCACTCATTGAAAAAACACCAGTACCCCTCGCAGGTTCTTGATACCATACATATTTATCATCCACTTCAGACTCTATAATCTCCTGAGCTTTGGGTAAACAACTCTTTAAGAAGGAAATTATGGGACTTCTACTTCTACTTCTATCCAATCACCAGCCATCATCGGTTAAAGCATCGGCCACCACCGCATCAATGCTTAGACCCGATGTTTGAGGACTTCTCTCACCAGCCAACTCGATAAGAGGACCGAGGGAAGTACAATTGTCGTGCCAGAAACTATCTATATTGCCTGAACCCGCTTCAAATAAACCATAGGTCATGCTCACGGTCTCAACTTACAAATAGCCCTCGATATCCAGCTCCCTCTTCTCGTGGGAACTAGTCCCCAAAAATTCTCTTCCCCAATCAAGTTCCTGCTCACCAACGAAACCCATAGAGAGCCTCCAGCAGTAAAGATCAGCCAGATCAACTCCAGACCAAGAATTATATTCCAATTTGCAAGTCGCTTTAAACCCAAACCACCCGCTTCTTTAGAAGTGCAAACCGAGTTTGAAGAAATCTTAGCTCCTTTAGGTGAATTCAGAGCAATATTCCAAAGGAAAGCATTGCACATACGCTCCAAGATAGTTACACATTCAGCCGGAATAATGAACATATAGGCCCAAAAAGAAATTGTAGAATAGATCACTGCTTGGATAAGTTGAAACTTCCAGGCAAAAAACAAATGTTTCACTGTCCACGAACTGATCTAGCTGCTATCTTATCGAGCAGCGGCTGGAAGTCAGTTCAAGTCATTTTTTTAGGAGATAAGGGTACTGCCAAATAACGAAGAGGAAGGGCACCCTGAGCTATCCCTACCTCACTTGTCAGTTGATGACATTTGCTTGCACTTCCTCCATCAAGCAACAACTCTGATTTCTGGCTGTTTATTCTCAGCCCCGATATCAACCTGAATTCTTCAAGAATATCCAAGATACCCCTTAAAGAATTCGTTGTGCCATCAAAGAAAATCAAAACATCATCTGCAAAACTCAGGTGGGTAATTAACGGAGTCTCACACTCATGGTGAATACCAAACCTTCCATCCATAGCACCTTTTTCCAGCATCTTTAAAAGAAATCCATAGCAATTACAAACAGGAGAGACGAGATGGGATCTCCTTATCTGAGCCCTTCCTACCCCGGAAAAAGCTCTATAATTCTCCATTAAGGACGACACTGAAAGCATGCGTGATGATGATATACTCCTTAATCCAGTCTATAAACGTAGATGGCAACTCAATTGCACTTAAGACTTTGAGTAGGAACTCCCAATTAAGGTTGTTATACGCCTTTGGAATATCAATCTCGAGACATCCTCTTGTCGTAGGACCCTGATCACTAAAGTCTTTGACTAACTCAGTGGCTAGAAGAACATTCTCGCAAAGAAGTCAATCTTGAACAAAACCCATTTAGTTGCGCTGAACAATATCTGAGACACAGAGTTTCAGCTTCTTCTTAAGAAGTCTGGCCACAACCTTGTATATTGTGGAACACAAATGCAATCGGCCTGAATGTAAGCTGGTCTGCTCCTACCACTTTATGAATAAGAGAGATGGCAGTATAATTGAATTGTCTCAACATACGTCCAGCTAAGAAGAACTCCTTAACCGCATTGGTCAGATCCTTCCCTAGAACCTCCCAAGCCTCCCAAAAGAACTCCGCTGAGTATCCATCAGGTCCTGGATCCTTGTCTTCAGCATCGCAAAGAGCGTTGACTTGATATCACTATCAAATGGATCGAGTTGAGCTGAACATAAATCTCTTGAGGACACCTATAATGCATCAACCTCTGCAGCTCCTCAACAGAAATATGATTCAACAAGCCATCCTCGGAACCCAGAAGATTCTGGAAATAAGCCACCACCATCTCTGAGATTTGAGATTTATTAAATACCCTATTACCTCTTGCATCCATCAGATAATAAAATGCAATTCCGCATCTGGTGAACTACGACAGCCTTGTAGCAGAATTTGGAATTAGCATCTCCATAGTCCAGCCACTGAATCCTTGCTTTTCTACTGAAAAAAAATCTATTGTGCTGCCTCAAAAACTGCCATTTCCTTCGAGCCACAAATTTCTACAGAAACAAAGAATCAGAACGAGAAGACATCAATTGTATCTGAATCTCTTTCAAACACTTACGAGCTTCACTAGCTTTCTGCTAAATGTTACCAAAGCCTACTCTTTTCAATCTCCTAGAAGTGACTTTAGTTTTTTTCAACCTTTGACCAAAGGAAAACGGTTTCAACCCAACCGGAATTGGTTCCTCCCATGTCTTTAACAACTCAGCTACGAAATTAGGATGCGTTGAGAAAAAAGAGAAGTACTTGAAACTACACTTTCTAGACTGAGAAACCGAAGAGAAAGTCACCACTAATGGGGAATGATCAGTCTACTGGCGCTTCAACGATACTCGCAATCTCTGGGAAACTCTCCCTCCACTTTTCACTACAAAGAACTCTATCCAATTTTCGGAGAATAGGATCCTCCGAACGTTTATTAGACCAAGTGTAATAAGTGCCCCTTATATCCATATCAATCAAACTGCTCTCTTCCAAACAAAACTGAAACTCCTCCATACTTCTAATTGGCAAATCATAAGGTAGAAGAGAAAAGTACTCAGCCGCAGTAAAATTTGATTGAAGTCTCCTAAAACAACCAAAGGAAATGCTGCTACCAAAGAGTTTCTAGAAATAGTAGCAAAATCTCTCCACAAGATTCGTCTCTCCCCTTCTGAATTATGAGCATACACAAATGGTATCGTACAATTACTGCTTGATACCGGGTCAAAAACTCCACATAACATTAATTGATCAGTCTTCAAATAAATCACAACCGACAAAGAAAGTCTCAAACAAGCCAAATTCTACCTCCTGCAACTTCTGAATAATAATTATTATATCTCCAATCCGGAGCCACCACTCCCAAAACAATTAAAAAATTATCTTCCTATACATGAGTTTCAAGCAG
The DNA here is from genome assembly GCA_014822095.1 of Diplotaxis tenuifolia. Taxonomy (NCBI): domain Eukaryota; kingdom Viridiplantae; phylum Streptophyta; class Magnoliopsida; order Brassicales; family Brassicaceae; genus Diplotaxis; species Diplotaxis tenuifolia. The sequence goes on from JABAYD010001896.1 coordinate 3,684, forward strand.
AACTCCAACCGAAGAGTCCAAACTCTGCAACCAACTCCGAATTACCCTCTGACGACATCTCTATAACACCGCTAATATTCTAACTGAAAATCTTCATATATACAAATTTTTAAGAGATCATAACAGAGATCAAATAACCTTATCTGAGGATTCACCTCAAATAAGAAGCTTCACACACTTAGGAGGCGAGCCCACAACACCATTAGTCTTCTAGTAGTCCATCTTCCTCAGAGCACACCTATAACTCTTAGTATGTTTAGTGAGCCACAAATATTTTTCTCCTTCATTTTGCTTATCCATAAGATTTCTTCTCCTTTCCATATTCTGAATTACTGTCACTTCTAAGTTTTGAGGAATCTCACTTCCTCCAAATAATAATCTTTTTCATCATCATTATTTGAGCTCCACAGCACGTGGTAGCCCGCGATTTTGTTTGTATATCATAGAACGTTTAATCACATATTTTGTTTTAAATCTTTAACAGCGTTAGCAATATGAAAAATATGAATTACCGATTAGTTGTGAATCAACCGTGAGCGTACAAATTAACAGCTTTATCAACAGTATGCATTATATACAATTGCATGGATTACTTAGGATGGCCATAAACTGATGATACGAACTTACAACATTCGATTATGTACAATGTTTTAAGCAATAAAATTATGTCCAATATTCCTTACTTATATTTTTGGATAAACAATAACATACGATTTTGTAATACTAATTGCGTATATGGCTACAGTATTGGGCCTGTACACAGCAAAGTGTTGGGCTACATATTGTGAAAAAAAACAGCTTAGGACGACGTGCGATGGACGTTCATGTGCTTCTTTCTTCAAGTACTATAGAGGGGAAGAGGGTTAACTAACTATGGAGTTTCAGCTGCACCATTGATATTGTAACAACCATTTTGAATATTAGCAGTAAAATTAAATCTCCCAATGTTCGTGAAAAATGCAGTTTCGGGATAGCAAAGGATTTAGATACTAAAAGCATGTTTATCATTTTGTCTCTTAAACTAGTTTTTTCGAAAAATTTATTTTACTTTTATTTTTTGGCCGATTAAAAAAATTAAAAAGAATCAATCGCGAACAACCACGTGTTATGGGGCTCACAAAACATTCTAAGAAATAGAACGAAAATGTTCTTTCTTTTGCATAGACAAGCAACTTTTTTTGTGACTTCCGTGGAACCAAATTTTCAATTATTTTTGTCGTGAAACCGAAGATAAACAACTCCGATAAAAATAACCAAAAAAATAATTGAAAAACGTTGCTTGTATATGCAAAATAAGATTTTTTTCGTTTCATTTCTTAAACTATTTTGCGGCTTCCACGACATATGGAAGAACGCCACAAATCCCTTTTTATTTTATTTTTAATCGGTCAAAACATAATAAAAAATTGTAAGAAACCTAGGCTAAGAAACAAACCATAAACATGGTGTTAGGAACTTAAAGCGTTAGCGTCTGTTCTTTATAGATTTGTAGAGTCGAATATATAGTGATTAAAATCTTCTTAGTGTTGTTCTTTTAATTTCACCATATATACTAGCAATACCAATTTCAATTAACTATCTGGGTATTGGATTAAGATCCAATCTCTATCAACAGCAAGGTTCAATAATATGAATAATTTTAGGCTTTACCTCAGCATCAAGTTTGTAATCACATATGTTGTTACACATCAGATCTGATGATTATTTGAATTCCATCATTGGTAAAGCCTAAAACATTCAATCAAATTATATAGAAAACAGTTTTGGTTCAACAAACGTGATTTAAAAGAAAACTGAATTGTTTATGCATCAGAGAGATTCCCATTATAGACTATAGTCAACACAGATTATTTCTGATGTCCCTGTCTGTTTAATCGTCACATGCAAAAAACACAAACCCAGTAAACAAAAAAACAAAACAAGAACAAAAAAAAGATGTGTATAAGGAATCAATCCCAGAAGTATAGTTTAAGCAAGAAGCTGTTAAAAGAATTTGAAACCCAAAATAAAAGAAACTAAGATGAAGAAACATAGTCAAACGGTTTCATCCTTTTATAGTCAGAGCCTCCGAAACAGGCGGTTAGGGTTTTGGGGGCTGACCTATTGTAATAGAACGAATTAAATATGTTGTTTACTCTGGTTTATCAACTTTGGGGATGTAGCTCAGATGGTAGAGCGCTCGCTTAGCATGCGAGAGGTACGGGGATCGATACCCCGCATCTCCATTATTTTGTCCTAATCTTATTATTTTTGTCACAAAATCTGTTCTTTGTATTTATTACTAACACAAAGCCATGGACACCAAATATAGAAGAATTTCTATTTTTTAAGAAGCTGCTATTATTCTCTGTCCATATAACCTTTAAGAAATTTAGGTGAAATAGATCATTACTGCTTTGTCACCACATGTGAAACGTTTTTAACTTACTAGTGTCTACTCTGATAGTTACTGAAATAATGTGCCTAGCTAGAAGAATATGAATCCTCTTCAATGGTCCTTCATCTTCATCCCATTCATTTTCTACTAGGTTATCCTTTTATTTTAAAACTTAAACATGCATACAAAGTTACAAACTTATCAATGGATTTGATAATATCATTAGAATGGGATAGGAAGAGTTGCAATAATATATTATGGACTTTTCATAAGACAGATTTGGGCTTTTGGTATTAGTTTAACTAGATCTTTTCTCCGCGCGGATAATATATTTAAATTTGTCATATTATCATTTTTATTTGTACGTGGATTTTTGTATATTAATTTTTAAATTATTTTAAATATTTTTTATATTTAAAGTTTGAAGTATTTGAATATAATTCATTAGTGGTAATAGATTATTTAGTTATATAATATCTTAAATATACCATGAAATTTATACTATTGTCAAATATATTTCTATCATATGTAACATAATTAACTAATAAAATATGAAGGATCAAGTTCGAGATTTTAGAGTTATGTAAAAAATATAATTATTTTAGAACATAAATTATTTTAATTTAAAAGGTATGAATCTCATCTCAAATAAATTCACGAAAAGAAAATGTATTCCAATAACCAACGTAAAAGATATAACCTTTTTTTAAAAAAAGTACTTAATTATTTTAATAGTTGAAAACTAACAAATGAATATCGATTTAAAATATTTTTTTTAATAAATCTGATGGTAAAATATTAATTGTAATAAACAAATTCTAAATTTTGTAATATTACATAATTAGAACTCTTTAAAATCTAAAATCTATTTTATTAACATAATATATTTTTTATTCATTTATTATTTTGACATTACAAAATATTGCTTTAGTTTTATTTGTATATTAATTTGTTAATAATTCGTTTTTATGTAATTTTAAAATCATTTATTTAAATATGTCTAAATATGATGTCTCATTTTATGTGTGTTTGCATTGAGCATATTTAATTTGTAGTTTGTGTATTTAATAACACCTTGTTGCGTGTCATTCTATGATTTTAATAAATGTGTTGTCATTTCATTTTTATTACTACTAACATGATTTTTAGTGATCTGTGTGATAATGTTTTCTTAACATCATGTACTTTTAACATCATATATTTAATCGTATATTTTCTAATTTGATTTTTCACTCTTCATGCTAGCACTTTTTTAGAATCATTTAATTAGACAATAGGTTTAGAGATGTAAATAAAACTGTGTATGTTGTAAATTTCATCTTTTTTATTGTAACTGATCACAATCAATTATGGAATTATATTATTATTTTGTTTTACTAAATATTTCTTTATGTGTATATTTTTTTGTTTTATTTTGTATTTTTACAATTTATTGCCTTGTAAAGGATCTGGTATTTTTTAGTAGTGTATATGATATTTATATTGTCTACTATTTTGCTATAAAGAATAAAGTATCATGAAAATTTTAGTGTGACTAAAAATATTTATCACAAATAATACAATATATTTTTATGATATTTATTTTTAGTCATTATTGAGTGTATATATATATATATATATATGAAAAATCTATTTACAAATAAGTTGTACTAGGTGATTTGTCCGCACTTGCGGGCTTAATCAGTTTAAATAGTTTTATTATCAATTCTTATTTCATGTTTTAAAATTTTTAATAATTACTTAAATATTAAATTTTCATATACAATTTTACAGAAAGATTTTTTATTACAGAAAATAAACTTTAAAATATTCATATGAACATATATATATAATATTTTATTATTACTAATTTAAATATAACATAATAATAAATTATCAGATAAATCAATAAAATTATTTATTAAGATTTATAATCGAGCATAAAATGTTAAGAAACCTAAAATCATGAGAAATAGATATGTAGATATTTTATGATGTAAGATAATTTTTGGATCTAATACAATATAAATTAGTTTGTTATAATACTAATTAGAAAATCAAGAAAAGTTGTTTTTAGTTTATGGTTAATTATATATTAACAAAGATAATTATTCTTTAATGTTAATAAATACTTTATAACATAACATAAATTATTTTTAAATAATGATAATTCTAAAAATAATGGCATGTACTAACAAATTCTATTATTCATTAAGGTTAATAATTATTCCAAACGCTTTAATTTCGAACGTGAGAGGTCGGACACAAAAAAATAACTTCGTAAATAATAGTATAAACTAGCGCTGGGCGCATGGCAATTACTTGCCAATTTTTAACTACTTTTTTTTTATTAACCTTGGGGGTATTCTAGGTCATGGAGATCCCCAGACTAATCTCCAACGGAGTGGTGCAGCCCATGGATGGATCCTCACTCCGGGTATTCAAATTGACCGTAAGATAAGTCCATATCCGTGTGGCTACAAGATAAGATGTAGGGCAATTACTTGCCAATTTTTAACTACTTTTTTTTAACCTTGGGTGTATTCTAAACCATGGAGAAGCCCAGACTAATTTCCAAAGGGGTGGTGCAGCCCACAGATGGACCCTTACTCCGAGTATTCAAATGAACCGTAAGATCATATCCGTATGGCCACAAGGTGAGATGTAGTGGGGTGCTTTTAAACCCGAGTTACTTGCTATTTGACTTAACTTGTCTAAATATTTTCGTTTACTACTTATACTCCACTTGCTTGAATCGAATAATTGTTTTATCAAGTACTTTGCAAAAAAAAATTATACTTGCAAATTACTTAACTTGGTTTGTTACTTGCCAAATAAGTATTTGTCTTTTAATTGCTTGCAAGTAATCGATTGCAAGTAATCGATTGCAAGTAATCGAAATGAACATACATATTTCATACAAAAAACACACATCCTAAATTTAACATAGAAAATTCCATTGTATTCTAAAAAAAAAGAGACAAAACGTGGGTTTGATACTAGAAAGGTTAATAGTAAAACATGGGTTTGATACTTCTATTATGGGTTTTATAATCTAATTTAATAACGGGTTTGCTTGTATATTAAACTAATCTTCAATATTAATATTATTGTAATGCAAATAGAAAATGTAAGTTTAAAATTATTGCAAGTACCAAATATTACTTAACAAGTAACAAGTATTTTATCAAGTAACGAGACAAATGCTAAAAGTAAACTAATTCTTAGTACTTGACTTATACTTAAGAGTACTGAAATTTGTTGATTTATTACTTGCCTTGATCAAATCAAGTGCTCGATTTTTTCAAGGCGGTTACAAGGCAAGTAACGAATATAAAGCAAATATCAAATAATGATGCCCACCCTACTATAAACTTGGTTATCAAATAATATTGCCCACCTTTAATATAAATTTGGTGTTTGGTCCGCATGACCATAATGATATATTATCACAAATACTATCTAATATTACATATAGTATTATATTATTTACAGAAAATGTATTTTAATTATAAAATAAATTATGAGTTTAAAATTTTATTAAAAGTATCATTAGCTTTAATTACACCAACTTTCTATGTGAGAGTTTAATAAAGTATAATTAGCTGAGACTTCTTACTTTAATATGATTGCATCTTTAATGAACTATTATATATAAAATTTTCGTATATTTTCTCAATAATCATTTCTTAATGAATACATAAAAGTTTTCTTGTATTTAACACATGAACGTGGAGACATAATAATTTTGCAAATATTTATAAATAGATATTTTATTAATTCCAATATGACAAAGAATAAATTATTGATAAAATATTCAAAATATTTAATAATAAATTGAACAACAAATTATGTATATATATATACAGTTTTCATCATCATAGAAATATTTTTTGTTACATATAATAAAATTGAAAACATTCATGCGTTTGAAATATTTAGTAATAAATTAAAAATTAAACTATTTACAAATGACAAAAAAATTCAGTATAAAAATAATATTTTATTGCATAAAATAAACTTGAAAACACTTATCTATACATAAATTATATTCTTATAAATGAAGATTATTAAATCAAGGAGATTATTTTTCTGGTTATAAAATTAATGAAAAAATTATTTTTAATTTATGATTAATAATATATTAACAAATATAATTAATTATTCATTAAATTATATATTGAAAATACGACAAACAAGCAAAATTAGCTAAATTCATGGATAGTATGACACCTCAGCAAAATTACTTCTTAAATTCTAGTGTAGATAGATATTTGTATACAAAAGCAGCAAACCGACATTGACTTTAAACATGAGGTAGTAAGGTTTGGATTAGAACGGCGTGTAGTTTTTGTTGTCGGCGTGGCTGGGTGGGTGGGCCAGCTGTCCCAACAAGTTTACACGCAATCTCTCATAAGTCATAACCCTCCCCCCCTTCAATTCTCATGAAATTAGGGTTTCAATCATTCAATCGATGGTTCACGTGATGGCGTCGTTCTCGGTGAGATTTACCTTACTTTTGTTGGTTCTCTGCTTGATCGGCTTACAATCTGCGGATCATCTCCTTGAACAAGCTGGCCGCAACATCTACGACAGAGTCTCGAATCCAGGTGGGTGCCTAATTAACTGTTTGCCGGGCAGATCCGGTTTGCGGAGCCGATGGAGTCACGTACTCGACGCAGCGTGCCATGGAGTTCGTGTAGTCAAAAGAGGAGCTTGCCATGCAGGCAGGTTGTAGAAGGTAGATTTCATCCCACTATAGGGCCCAAAAGAGAATACATTCAGCCAACTCTAGGCAAATTCTGATGGGCCTTGCTCGGCCCAAAAAGAGGCGACAATCCGCTTTGACCCACGATGACTCAGAACTATCTCGAGACGACGTCGGGTCGTACGACTTATGACTAATAGGGACCGTACGGCGAGCTCCGCAAGATGGGCCGAGGGCAAGGCCCGTTACGAAAAGCCTCCCCAAATCTTGACCGAACTAGGTCAAATGATGGAGAGCTCTATAAAAGGGAAGGGAGAGAGAACAAGAAAGGAGATCTACACTTTTACACACTGGACAAGGCAGCTATTAGCTAGAGTTTTCACTCACTCATCTGTCTATTCCGACTTGTACTTTTTCCGGCTAGCTTTCCGAAGCGACACCTCTTGTTTCTCTTTACTTTCCTGATTTGTAACCGACTCTTCACTCATTAATAAAACAAACGTCTTCGTTTGCCCACCGACGAGTTCTCGTCTTTCTTACTTAGATCCGACAAACTCGGTACAAACAGTTGGCGCCTACCGTGGGGCAACAAAGTAGAGTCCTTTCACGATGAATGATACTGAAGATCACGAAGTCGAGGCCGAGCATCTCGCCGACGAGACGCCGGCTCCGGCACACTTTATTGATGCCCGACGAGACGCCGGCTCCGGCACACTTTATTGATGCCATCATGGCACGTCTAGCTCAACAAGACGAGATCCAGAAAACGACTACGGCACAGCTCGCCGCAATCGCTGCTCTCCTTGCTCCCCTTACCGGCGAACCCGATACGACAATTCGCCGTAGACTGTTCGCGACAGTAGCAAATACAACCGACGAACACCAGGTGGAGGAGCAGACCCAGCCGGCTGGCAACGCTCCCCACGCTGTAGGAGGATCTGACCAACAACCCATCCGAGAGGTAGTAGAAATGAAACTCGCCCTCCAGTAGTTCACCTCGAAGATACACAGTGTTACGAGCTCCGCGCCGCAGATCGACAGCGTCCTTGCTGACACGCTCCAAACTCCTTTCACACGGGAGATCAGCAGTGTGAGGTTGCGATCAAAGGAAAAAATCCGCCTACCCACTTTCGGAGGGAGCGACGACCCAACCGAACACATGACGGCGTTCAACATAGCAATGTGTAGAGCGAACTTTTCCGACGAAGAGCACGAAGCTGGCTACTTCCAACGTTTCGTCGAAAGCCTTGAGGGACCAGCCTTCAACTGGTTCACTCACCTTCCCGGAAACTCGATTGGTAGCTTTCACGACCTCTCGAAAGCTTTCCTCTCGCACTATATCATGTTCACCACAAAAAAGAAAACAGCTTCAGACCAGTTCAAACTCACGAACCCGCAAGGCCAGCCCTTGCGAGAGTTCATGGAGAAGTTCAAGAAAATCGTCACAGAAGTCGAAGTCTCGGACGAGATTGTAGTCGATGCACTACAAAACGTCTTATACGTCCACTCGAAGTTCCGCAACGACCTCTACAATCTTCCGACTAAGTCGCTACAGGAGGCCATCACTAGATCTCACAACTTCATTAAAATGGAGGAGGACACAAAAGCAATCATGAGCAAGCAAAACTCCAACAATGACAAACCAAATTCCGCAACGAACAAGAGCACGGATACTCGTCCAAAACCAAAGCAACATTCAACCGGCGAGAAACCGAAGAAAAAGACTTTCTTTTACTCCGTGGACGAGGACGGGGTCACCGTACGCAGTAAAGGATAGAATCATTACCACCTGAATCAGGTCCTGTGATCTGGAACTGGTGAAAATGACCAATCCTCTCCTGCAAAGGATGACGTAGAAGAGCGAGGTCCGTACTGTCCTTATCATAAATCAAAAGCCCACGACGCCAGAGACTGCGTTCAGCTCAAAGAAATCATGTTCCCTAGGTATGAATCGAGAGACATTAAAATCGATCCGCCGAAGCCACGGGCCAAGAGTAATACTAACTGGAGCAAAAACAAGGAAAAAAAAAATCAAAAGGCGCATGATAAACCAAAGCACGACGAGACTGAGCCGAGAGGTGAAGGCTCCGGATCACACGAACGCGACGACGAGCAAACTGACGAGAAAAACCTAGAACTCGCAAGCGGATCCAAGTTATCCTCGGAAGCCCTGCCTCGTCGTCTAGTCATGAATTAGAAAGCAGCGACCTACGGATGTTTCTCACCAAGCGGAGGTCAGGAAAAGACCAAGCCGATGCGCCAGACCTCCGAGAAAAGCTTGACCGATCAAAAGCTCGATGTTTGAATCCCAACCCTAGCCCAAAACCATAAATGACGGATTTACGAGCTAAGATACAATTGAAGACTGTTGATCTTTGAGAAAAGCTATCAAAATCTAAACAGAGCGACCTCCGACAGCATCTGGATCAACTCAAAAAAGAGACGGACAAACCATCAGCAATAGGCACAAGTAAGCCACCCAGCTTAAACAGTAGCGACCTAAGGTCGCGATTCACGAGCAACAAACCTGCTCGCCTAAACGTCATAATGGGGGGGGGTCACCACCATGCGGTAGCTCGCTTCGCTCCATAAAATCTCACCATCGCAAAGCAAAATCTTCACACGACTGGCAGGTCATGCCGGACGACGAGCTATCAATCACTTTCTCGCCCGAAGACGCGATTGGAGTCCATATGCCCCATAATGACCCATTACTAATAGAAGTTGGTATCGGTGATCGCGAAGTCACCAAGGTACTCATCGACACCGGCAGCTCGGTCGATCTTATCTTCCGAAGTATGCTTGAAAAGATGGGGGTGGATCTCCGTCTCATTAAGCCGTTCTCCTGCTCTCTCACTGGGTTTAACGGAGTTTCAGAGGAAATGATCGGAACAATTCACCTCCTAGTTTACGCCGGAGGCGTAACCCGTTCATTCAAGTTTTCGATCGTCAGAACCAATGCACCTTACTTCGTCATACTTGGGACACCGTGGCTCCATCAATGAAGGCGGTAGCATCGACCTACCACCAGTGCGTTAAATTCCAAGGAAACGACGGCCGAATAAGAACCATCAAGGGTGATCAGCAGGCGGCACGCTAGGTACCCGTTGCAAACGTAAAACTACAGCAAATCGCATCCCATGTCAACACCGTGGCAAAACAGATCTAGAAGATTTACCCACAAAAAGAGGAGGTGACCGAGGTCGTAACCGATGATCAGGATCCGAGCAAAGTAGTATGCGTTGGGGCTTACCTTTCTGACGAAATGCGAGCTACCATCGTGGACTTCCTCCCAGCTAACAAATCAACATTTGCTTGGGAAACATCCGACATGAAGGGAATCGACCCTGCGATCACTTCCCACGAACTCAACGTCGATACCACGTTCAAACCAGTCAAGCAGAAGCGACGGAAGCTAGGACCCGAAAGGTTGAAAGCAGTAAACGAGGAGGTGGAGCGATTGTTGGCTGCTGGTTCGATTGCAAAAGTCAGATATCCGGAGTGGCTGGCAAACCCAGTAGTCATTAAGAAAAAGAACAGCAAGTGGAGAATGAGCGTGGATTTCACCGACCTCAATAAGGCCTGCCCAAAGGATAGCTACCCGCTCACGCACATAGACTGTTTGGTCGAATCGACAGCCGGCAATGAACTCCTCACGTTTATGGATGTGTTCTCAGGATATAAGCAAATCATGATGCATCCGAACGACCAAGAAAAAACCGCCTTCATAACCGACAGAGGGACGTACTACTACGTTGTCATGCCTTTCGGACTAAAGAATGCTGGAGCCACGTACCAATGCCTGGTTAACAAGATGTTCTCTGACAAACTCGGCCAAACGATGGAAGTTTACATCGATGTCATGCTAGTCAAATCACTACGAGCTGAGGACCACCCCATACACTTGGCCGAATGCTTTAAGACCCTGAACGAGTACGAGATGAAACTTAACCCAGCAAAGTGCACTTTCGGCGTCACGTCAGGCGAGTTCCTGGGATACATATTGACCCAGAGGGGAATCGAGGCTAATCCCAAACAGATTTCTGCAATTCTTGATCTATCAAGCCCAAAGAACAGCCGGGAAGTCCAGCGACTAACCGGACGGATCGCGGCGTTGAACAGATTCATCTCGCGATCTACGGACAAATGTTTACCGTTTTTCGATCTCCTGCGTGGAAACAAGAAGTTTGTTTGGGATAAACGATGCGAGGAATCTTTCTCCCACTTGAAACACTACCTAACCACACCACCCGTACTAAGCAAGCCAGAGGCCGGGGATACGCTTTCGCTATACATAGCCGTATCTCAAACCGCAGTCAGTAGCGTCCTCATCAAAGATGACCGCGGCGAGCAAAAACCGATCTTCTACACGAGCAAGCGAATGACAGATCCCTAGACAAGGTACTCAACTCTGGAGAAGATGGCTTTGGTGGTCGTCACCTTGGCGCGGAAACTAAGGCCATACTTCCAATCACAGACGATCAAAGTCATATCCAACTACCCGCTGCGAACCATCATGCAAAACACAAACCAGTCCGGTCGACTGTCCAAATGGGTAATCGAGCTAAGCGAGCATGAAATCGTGTACAAAAACAGGACCGCATCAAAATCTCAGGTCCTAACGGATTTCCTAGTTGAGCTGCCGCCAAATTTAGAACAAAACCTCCTGAAAACAAACCAAAAATGTATCCTACACGTTGATGGATCGGCGACGAGCAAAGGCTCTGGGGTAGGAGTTCAGTTACAATCACCAACCGGTGAACTAATCAGGCAATCATTCAGCTTTGACTTCCCAGCGTCAAACAATGAAGCTGAGTACGAATCATTAATCGCCGGACTCCATTTAGTGAAAGCAGTCAACGCAAATCGAATTAGTGCCTAATCTGATTAGCAGCTCGTCACTAGCCAATTCAGCGGCGAGTACGACGCAAAGAACGACAGAATGGACGCCTACCTGAAAATGCTTCAGGACCTCGCCCGCGAGTTTGATTTTTTCAAACTAACAAAGGTACCACGCAGAGAAAACGTCTGCGCCGATGCTCTCGTGGCTTTGGGAAGTAAACTGCATGACCAAAGCAAGCGAACGATCTCGATTCATAGGATTGAAGAGCCGAGCATCGAGCCAGCAACCGAGCAGCCAACAAGATTCAACCAAGCAAGTGAGAGGATCACTCCCGCTGCAGAAGAACCAAGCGAGCTTACTGAAGACGATCGCCTCGATTGGCGAGACGAGCTCAACAAGTTTCTGCATGACAGATCAGTACCCGATGAAAAGTGGAAGGCCCGCGACTGAAGGCCCGATGCGCGAACTACGTCCTTGCTGACAATACCCTCTACCGAGTCTCGGCGAACAAAGTCCTCCTCAAGTGTATCCATGGCGAAGAGACTAGACTCGTGATGGCAGAGACACACGAAGGAGCAGCAGGAAACAATTCATGCGGACGCGTTCTAGCTCTTAAGGTGAAGAATATGGGTTTCTTTGGCCGACGCTAACATCAGATTGCGAGGCTTACGCGAGACGATGCGACAAATGTCAGCGACATGCATAGACTATCCATAGCCCAACGAGGTTATTACGGACCATGACGGCGCCATACCCTTTCATGCACTGGGCAAGGACATAATAGGTCCTATGTCGAGCTCTCGCCAGAGAAAATTTATCCTGGTCTTGACAGATTATTTCACCAAGTGGATAGAGGCCGAACATCACCTGCTGGCACGGCCTTCCTTACGAGATCGTTACCGATAACGGCTCGCAATTCATCTCACACCAATTCCGTGGTTTCTACGAAAGATGGAGGATACGCATGAATACATCCACCCTGAGGTACCCACGGAGTAATGGCCAGGCCGAGTCATCCAACAAGGCCATCATAGAAGGCATAAAAAAGAGACTCTACCTCAAGAAAGAATGTTGGGCGGACGAGCTAGACGGCGTCCTCTGGTCTCACCGCATTACTCCACGAGGCGCGACGAAGGCAACCCCTTTCTCCTTAGCATTTGGCGTCGATGACACCTGCCGAAGTAAACGTTACAAGTCTCCGGCGCGCCAAGATGCCACAGCATGAAGAACTCAATCAAGAGATGCTCCTCGATGCGCTCGATTCAGTCGAAGAGAAGCGAGACCAGGCCTTGCTGCGCATTCAGAACTATCAAAACCAGATCGAGAGCTACTACAACAAGAAGGTTAAAGCACGTCTGCTCGAGCTCGGCGATCTGGTATTACGCAAGGTGTTTGAAAACAACAAGGAAGTAAACGTCGGCAAGCTCGGTACGAACTGGGAAGGACCATACAAGATCACTCAAGTTATCAAACCGAGCGTCTACTGACTTGAAACCTCCTATGGAAAGGAAGTACCGTGCGCGTGGAATGCGATGCATCTCCGTCTCAACCTACACTAAGTCTCGAACGACCAAACCTTTCGAGTATGGGACCATCCGTTGCTCGACACAAAAAAAACCCAAAAAAATATAAAAAAACAAAAAAAAAGAGTAAACAGGTTCCTTAGCCCGTTTACTCGCCGAATGGATGCGCTCCCTTAGCCACTTCCATTCGGCCCAACCAAACTACGAATGGCTTGATCCCCACTCGGGTACGTAGGCAGCCTTAACCGGTCCAACTATAATAAAAAAAAAAGGTAAAACAGCTCCTCGGCTCGATTACCCGCCGAACGGATGCGCTCCCTTAGCCACTTCCATTCGGCCCAACCGAATTACGAATGGTTTGATCCCGATTCGGGTATGTAGGCAGCCCTCACGGGTCCAACTGTAACAAAAAAAAACATAAGTCAGCCAGGGAGCACTCACGCTTTCCAGCTACTCTGTTCGCTTGGACAAACGCACCACCAAGGTCGTATCCCCAAGAACTTTTGGGATGCTTACGCCCTCGCTTAGCAACACGTCTCAAGCGACGAGCCGCGTACTGGTACTCGGGTCCAACCGACTAGCAAACACACCCTGATCAGGTACGCTAGCGACGAACCTCGTCAAACCGACCTACGGCCGGTTGACGAAAGACTATCATTTTTGAATTCATAATAATTTACGAGCAATGGGTTGGCCGACCAAAAGGCTTTGTAAAATTACTTTATGACATTTTGAATACATTGATTGCTCTAGAATCATCTTACTCGCACTTATGTTCTGTTGGTTTCGAAATCAAGCAATAGTAGCAACAAGCGAGCTTAAACCGATTTGATTGATAGCCTTAAGTCGAGTATCTTAGGAGAAACAACTTAACGAGTTACTTCGATCAAGCAAGTTAAAATTAAGATGATTGCCCAAAATTTAATCGGACTTCAACGAGGTAACACCTCGATAAGACAACACGATTTTGCCTTGAGCAAACATGTTCATTAAACGAAATGATAAGTTCAACCATGAAATACAATGCAAACAACTCCACCAACGGAGGAGCCAAAAGATACAACAAAAAGCAAACAAAGATTGTGATTACTCCTTCGGGGTCTCTGCATCAGCGTCTTGAGGATGAGTCTCTGACGCATGGGGAACCTCGGCCGCGCTGGTCAACGAGACTTGCGGATCTCCCTAGTGATGTTCTGCGGAGCCGCTCAGGTCAAACTCGCCGAATCGAGCCTTGTCACTGTCCAAACCTTCGTGACCTTGATCCGTGGAATCTTCGAATTCCGAAGTCCCTTCCTCGTCAGAAACCTCGACCACACCAGTCTCCTTACCAGCTTCTAAGGAACTCTTATTCCCTCCATCATATCCATTTCGAACGCTGCTAACGGAATGAGCGCCGAGAGAACGGCTTGGAGTCTGGAGCTCGGCAACGGTCGCCGGGTTAACAGTGTGCAGATTCGAGCCGTGCTCGTTGAAGGGGACCCTACTAAGATACTCAGCTTCCAACTTGGAAATGAGATCCTTATCCACGTAAGCAGAACTCAAATGAAGCGGAGACAGCTTAAGATCATTCGCGGGGATCGCCTCGAAATCGAGCTCCTCGGCCTCAGCTTTCCATTTGGTCTCTTCCGCAAGGTAGAAGTCAATCTTCCCCTGCGGGATAGCTTCCCCTTGCGTTGAAGCGAACTTCGCGATCGCGAATACGGTCGAAGCGGGGTTGCGCTTTGGCGACCATGGCGGCATGAACCCTCTCCCTTTCCCTGGTGACCTCGTAAATTCGAGAATTTCTAAGACGAGCGAGCTCCCTCTCATGGTGCTCCGCGAACTCACGCCTTTCCTGCTTCAGACGCGATTCTCCTACTCCAGCTCGGCAACCGAATCTTGAGTAGCCTTCAGCTTACCAAAGGCTTCTTCGGCCATCCTCTCAGCAGCCTCAGCACGATTGATTGCCTCATTTCTCTCTTCGTTCACCTGTTCGAGCGAGCTCTCCAGTTTGGCAGCGCGATTCCTCTCTTCCTTAGTCTCCAGGCTAGCTTTGCATAAGTCAGAATACACCGATTTAAGCTCGGAGTCATACTTCTCCACTAAGAAGTTCATGCTACCTTCCGCCTGCGAGTTGGAAAAACGAAGAAAGAAGCAAGGAAATTCAGTAAAAAAGATTAGGATGAACGAGGCAAACTTCAGAAGGAACGTACCATCTTTAGATTCCAAGCCATGTCAATGTAGGAGAACTTCACTTTGTCTGGAAAGGGTCCTATCCCTGGCCGAGTAATCACCCCCAGAGTTCGCTCAGGCAGGTTTCCAACATCCTGTCCTTACTGCCTCATCAGTTTACGGTAACTCGGATCCCGTTTCGGTGCCTTGAACCTCAGAGTTCGGTTCAACGCTGGGAACTCCAGATTCCGGGTCGACGCGCGCTGCACCGGACTCCCGATTGGC